>AP027109.1:18258232-18433232 GCA_028142955.1 Pinctada fucata
TTCCTATCTTAGTAAACTAATGGGACTTTTCAACACCAAGCAATGTTTTGTGCAATGAATGTTAATTACAGTGTGGACAATACAGAAAGTTAAAGTGAATTATCATAAAAATAAATAACAAAAAGAAAATAGATTTTAAAAAAATGTTAATGTTAAAAGAAAATTTATTAGATAATAAAAGATACCTTTGTGATCTAATTCGCTATAACATGTATTATTGAAAATAATTTGGGCATTACGTTACAACTTAGACTATATTTGTTCAAGTTTATGTTTAAAATGTGAGTAACCAATTGTAAGAAGAGAGAAATGAATGGGGAGAATCATGACTTCATACTTCTAAGAATTTAATATGATAATACAATCTTTGTAAACGCATGGTCTTATATTTCACTTTTTTAAACATATGTCCATATTCCACTTTTTTCATTTGTCATTAGAATATTTGACATATATTTACATCTTCAATTTTGTTTGGAATTGATGTATCTTTCTTGGAGGAGTTTGAATGAGTATTTTTTATCCAATACCAAAAGGTAAAAGAAACGAGATATCAAGTTGATCTAATCACAAAAAATATTCCGAGTTCAACAACCCCAAAAAATGAATTATTCCATCTTATAACTATGGCTTTTCAAAATATTAATCAATAATTCATAGAAAAGGATCTTTGTTGATAAATATCCAAATATCTTTAAAAGGAAATGACAGATATTGAGATATTTTCAAAGGTGCACATAATTAGAACTAAGCACCATTCAAATATTGATTGTTTTTCTCCTTAGTAACAATAGATATAATTAAATATTTGTGAACGAAGCATTCTTTAGAATAATTCATCTCTATGTCTCAAAATTTCAATGAAACGACCTATGAATAAATATCCTGTTAGTTACATAGTCATTAGGTGACTGGTTGTTAAGTATAAAACCAAGTGACCTGGTATCATCCTGTACAAGGTCACAAGATGACTACTGTCCTGTTCACTAAATCCAGAGCACCGTGTTTTCTCTAAAATATCAAATTGTCATCTTCCAAAAAGATATTAATTTCATAGTACTCCTTTAGTCGTAACAAAAAATACCATTGGTTTGGCTGTATGTCAATTTAGTTAAAAATAGGACGGAAAATAAAAAGACTACGGAGATTTTCTATAGTAAAATCACTGAAAATGTGTGGCGTCAGACACTTTGACGTCACTGTTTAACTATTATTTACACAGAGAACAAAATGGCGGCGGCTTGAAATTAACATGGAAATTTGCCGTAGACATTTTATTTTTCATATTGCGGTTTGAAGGCAGCTGATAGGGTAAGTTGAAATTAATTTCCAGTTACGACTAAAGGAGGTCAATTCTCGGAAACAATAATTAAAAGGAAAATTCTTCAGACGACAGAATAAATCGCCAAAACAGGGTGCTCTGGATTTAGTGAACAGGACAGTAGGTCACTAAAACTACAGTCTTCATTGCATTTAGAATATTTTAGCTCAACCAAGGGAAATGACTATAGGCAGCTAAAACAAGTATGTGTCCAATATATGAGAGGAAAATGTTTGTTGCAATTTTCAATTTCGTTTATAGAAGAAAAACTTTAATCTCTTTTCAAATTCAATCTTATTTTCTACTTCTATCTGTAAGATATTTTATAATACAAAAGCTACATGCCGTCATTACGTATTGTTTTACACCACATAAGTCAAGGATTAAGTTAATCACTAAATAAGTTAAGATCTTTTTTGTTAATAATATAAATTGGGTTATTTTGGTAAAGCTGAAAAAATTAAAATCAAAGTAGAAGTTTTGGCTTTTATTGAATGAAAAAAAGTCCTTTCTACCAGATTTATTTTAACCATCCATTAACAAACTTTGATCAAGGTTCAACTTTTTAAATCAGATTCATACTAAATCTCAACTTTTTAAGAAGCCAAAGGGGGTATTCATATTTCACAAACGAGACACAAATGTCGTGTTTATAATTGTCAGCAAAAAAGCTGTAATGAAAGAAGTAGGTGATACTTCAAGGTCAAAGTCACATGGAAAGGACTTGTCACAAGGAATACACATGTGAAATATGAAAGCCCTATAACTTACCATTCGGAAGCAACGGCCAAGGTTAAAGTTTTTCAAACGTAGGTCAAACTCCAAGGTCATGTCAACAATTTTGGTGTTCATGGAAAAGGAATACACATGTGAAATATGAAAGCCCTATCACTTAAACATCAAGGTTCATGTCAGAAATGAAAGGTCTTGTCTCGGGGAATTCACACGTAAATATTGAAGCCTTATTCCTTGGATGGTTGTTCTATATTGCAAACTGAACCTGCTTGTGCCCTAAATTTCAAAGTAATCTTTTAAATTGGAAAAGCTCGGTTTCAGAAAACAAGAATGAAAATGACTATTATGGTGCATATATAGAGAACAAATCTCATAATTTGTGTTTTTATCTTACGAGCATTACATTTACGATAAATTTAAATTAAGACACAATTATTCTATAAATGAACTTGACTCCATCTCATCCTCCAAACATATTTCTTTATTTATTTCATTATAGATCTAAGTTTAATAAGTTTTTAAAGTTTTCTGATAGACAGTAAGGCCATAATAAATGTAAAACATCAAGGGACGATGTTAGGCCATAATAAATGTAAAACATCAAGGGACGATGCACTATGACAATAGTTTATTTTGCAAGTTATAAATAAAACAATACAAGAAATGTAAGGTGCTAATGAGAAAAGAAAATAATCGCTAGATAGAAAATGTGTCTGCTAACGAAAGTGCAAGCAGACAAAGGGACACAGATTTACACACAAATCAACACAATCAGGAAAATCATGCAAATTTGAAATGAATTCAGTCATAGAGAATGTTAAATTTGCCCTCCCATTGCCTACTTTATCACCCATTTAGTATGTGCTGAATGGATTAGGTAAAGGATTGATAGGGAATTAATCAAGGATAGGCATGGAGAGATGATATGAATAATGCAAATCATAAAGCATATTGGATGAGTCCTGAAAGATCTAGCTATATCAACACAAGCTGAAAGATATGATATGTAGTGGTGTTAATAAATGGAATGGCCAGCATGCAAGATATATTGAATGGGAAGTGATATAACTGGGTAGCCATGCCAGCCTGTGTGTTCGTGGAGCAGTGCTAGCCAATCCTTCAGGTGTAAAGACCAGAGTATGACATGCATGTTTGTATACATGATTATAAAAACTCCAGGAAAAGTACAGCGACCTATAGAAAACTAATGGCACTAAAGTTTTCTTGTCTATTTATTTCCACATGCAATATTTATGTGGCGTGTAAGTTACAGACTTTAATCTACAATCATGCAAAAACAAAGTAACCCAAGGTCTAAAACTTAGGATCAATTATATAACCAACAAGTCCAAGAAGTGACACTTAATAAAGAACAGTGTAAGTTAGTAAATAATGCTGAAGAAAATGACTATAATAATTGAAATTAATATTAACGTTTCATAGATCTACACCAATTAATGTGAGAAAATATATATACTTGAGCCCATTCATTTCCTTTTAAGATCACGTCACCACAAGAAACCCTTAAGTAAGCACCTTACGCGTCTCCCACCGTGTTAGACTGAGTGATAGTGAGATACCGTAATGAGTGGTTAGTAGATATATGAGATAGTAAGATAATGTGCATCTGTATATTATTCTCCCATCCCAGTTTAAGACTTTGGGTTACTCTTACAATATATGTTACTAGGTTACAATATTTAAGAATATAAATGTACAAGTTCACATACATACATTTGATAAAAGTTGACAATTATTCTGACTTTTTATTACATAATTTCATACAATGTAACCAGACTCTTTATTTTAGTATAATAAAGGTAACTTGACCAAATTAATCTAAAAGACTCTCCTTCACTCTCATTCTCAAGTTTGCATAATTTTCCTGACAAAAAAGGCTTTATACTTCACTACAAGAATAAAAGGCAAGAAACTTAGTCATCAAAATTCAGACTAACAAATGAGACTATAAGTATTGAAAGGTCAAAAAGTTAGTGTGACGCTACATCCAATGTGCCTGGTGTTGAAATTTGATGGTAACCTATCTACTTCAGAGTCAAATACAGAAAATATGGACTTTATTTTTACGATCATCTGAGCCTTTCCCACACAGTATACTTTGTATGTGATACTGGGAAGTTTCACTTCTGTTAGAATTTTGAGACTTTTGTCTAAATTAATGTAATTTTTGTCTTAATTGTCCTGAATTGGCCTCCCAGATTTTGTCCTAGTTTTGTTTGTCAGAAGAAAATGTGACCAGAAGTTAAGACAGGAGGGTACAATGTCACAAAACTGATACCTTAAGTTCGAGGCGTAACATGTATATTTATGTCCAACTTTATAGCTTTGGACTGAAATTCATAACAAAAACCAACTGTATACTTGTTCTTTTCTAAGTTTTAAGTACCATAGTACAATTTACTATTAAATTGTAAGGGAAACTAACATTTTCAAAAAAAAAAATAACAGAGAGCACCAGATCAAATCTTGGAGACAGCAAACTGCATAAATGGCCTTAAGTGAGAAATATTACACGTTAAACATTTTCATTTGAAATACTTGAAAGATTTCGGGCAGAAATCTAAATTAATGTTATCCCTTAAAGGTAAACTTAATGATGAAGATATTAAGTATTTACATGTTGTATTATACTTATATGTTTTATAAGTTTTTATGTTTCTTTTCTTCTAAAATTCTTGATTTTGAAATCAGAAAAATCAGCTTTCACAATAAAAATTTTGCAAAATTGGGAATTATTTTTGAATTTAAAAAAATATTCTCTGTAGTGAATAATACACAAAACTCCACACCCACTACAAATGTATGAAAAGTGCACAAGAGGAGAGGTTTATGAAAGCCATTTATGCATTTTGTCAAGGTTACAAAAAGATAAGATTCTTTACTTTTTTTTTCAAAAATTAAAAAAAAAAATGACCGAAAAACTTGTAGCCTTGACAACGGATGAAAACTAAAGTGAAAGGCACTGTTTATCTACATACCTTAGCATTGTTGTTTATCTGTTGGGAATTGATCTTCTCATCCTGTAAACAATAAAATGTGATGTATTTAAAACCATAAGACCCTTACTCCTAGTATATGTAATGGTTAATGAAAAGCATACAAAGCAAAACCAAAGTCATTTCTAACAGTAAAAGTTCAACATTATGTTAGTCAAAACCTAACATACCGTATATCAGGAATTTTTCACCTGTGTCTAATTTTTGCTAAGTTCGTGAGCATCATCTAATTCACGAAAAATGGACATAGCAGAATATGCACAATTGTATTGATTGATACGTAAACCCAGCAGAAAAACATTTGCTTTGGAAATATAATCATGCATGCTCGTATTTCTTTTCACATTAAATAAATCTTTGTAGAAATTTTGAATTTCTGGTATTTGTAGATTAGCGAAAATTAGACTCAGCGAAAAAAAAGAGACACATCTTTTTAGGGTCATTTTTGAGAAACTTACCCTATGCGAAAATTACCCGATATACGGTAAACAAAAGAGTATCTTCAAGTTGAGTTTACTCTATAGTTACAAGTGCTATTAGAAGTGTATAATACATCTGAGATATGATACAAGCTATCCCCCTCTTTTTGTCCAATCGAAAATCTTTTTCCTTTATTTCTGAAATCTTTTTACTTGTTAAACTGATTGGGAAAGACTTAGTATACGTCTGATTGGTGAGAATGGGATTTTAATTTCATATTGTATTTTCGTACTAAGTCTAATGCATGTTTCATATATTTTGATGAAGCAAAGCTTCTATAGTAGCATAGCATTATAGTAAGAGATTCTTTGTACTAATTATCATAGTATGTGAAATATTTTATACACAAATTTCATGATTTTCAAATTGACTACAGTGTGAAATTGGTTAGATTGTTTATGTTGATAAGCTGGTCTAAGTAAGCTTTATGACATGTCTATCTACTAGCAGTAAGGTTTTAGTAGAAGCTTTATGACATGTCTATCTACTAGCAGTAAGGTTTTAGTAGAAGCTTTATGACATGTCTATCTACTAGCAGTAAGGTTTTAGTAGAAGCTTTATGACATGTCTATCTACTAGCAGTAAGGTTTTAGTAGAAGCTTTATGACATGTCTATCTACTAGCAGTAAGGTTTTAGTAGAAGCTTTATGACATGTCTATCTACTAGCAGTAAGGTTTTAGTAGAAGCTTTATGACATGTCTATCTACTAGCAGTAAGGTTTTAGTAGAAGCTTTATGACATGTCTATCTACTAGCAGTAAGGTTTTAGTAGAAGCTTTATACAGTGAAGTTCTGTGAGATGTTCATACAGTAACAACTTATCTATGTTAACATGTATTACACTACATGAGATGACTATAGATGGTATCTATGACAGACAGCTAACATAACAGACAAAAATACAGGGTGCCCAAGCTGTACTGGGAGATATAAAGTCCTAGCTTCCTTATAAAGGTCATCTAACCTCCTCCTCATCATCATGGTAATCATCATCATCGTCATCTATCTGTTGATGTGGTGTAACGGACGGTTTGCGGCTCAGGCTGACGTCACTTGGTAGATTGGTGTCATGATCCACAGAGAAATCATCGTAATCCTAATGTTGGCAAACATAAAGGCAGTCACAATGATTCTGTTATGTTAGGATTCTATGAAAGTTAAGACACTAAATGAAATTCTAATATTCTCAACTACAGTAAGTACTATGTGAAGTGATTTAAGTGCATGTCACATTCTAATCAAAGATTCATATATAACTAATTATATCAAAACAAATACTGCATTTAAACAATTCATTCTACAATACAAAATAATCATAGTAAGGCAGATTAAAGTTAATAATAAGAACAGATCACTTGTATTATTAAATACACTGCTCATTAGAACCATTTAAGGTTAGTAGGTTAAGCCAAACAGCTTGAAGAATTTACTTCTTAATCATAAGGCCATTTTTTCAAAACACATGCAATGGTTTATATCAAGCCAAAGTCAGATATTGTAACACTTAATTATTTCAATGTATGGGAATGGCATATCTATGATATGTTTCTACCAGGATGTCAAATCTACTATAAAGCCACACTTATTTCATTCAAAATTGTGGACAGAATTTATCATAAAACTATTGAATCATTTAACTTAATGTCAAGGGAATAGATAGTCCTTATTTACATGTATATGTATCCGAAAAGGAAAAGATAGTCCTCATTTATATGTATCCAAAAAAGAAAAGATAGTCCTCATTTATATGTATCCAAAAAGGAAAAGATAGTCCTCATTTACATACCTGTCAACTTTGAAATTTTAAAAAGAAGGAGATCTCCCTCCTTGGCACTTGAAAAAGAGGGAGATTGCACATGAACAAATTTTCCTACATTTTTAATGAATCACAACATTTTGCACAAAACCAATTTTCAAATAATTTCTTTGTGCTGACATTTCAATGCAAAAACAGTTATAAATTAAACAAAATGTTTTTCATAAAAAAACAGATGTCTCCCCCCTCCCTCTAAGTTACTTTGAGCTTAGGCCAAAATGCAAAATGATGTGAAACCTTTGAGTCATGGGCAACATCATACTAAAACATGAAAGTGATTCATTACATTGTTTGAGGTAAAGGCCAAACATGATTGGCATATACAATTTCATTATAAGCATATTTAAAGAAATTGACTTTGGTCACATGACCTTGGATATAGGTGATCTGAAACCTACACTCACTGACAAGGGTTAAGTACCCGAAACATGCATGTCTGGTCCATGCAGCAAACTTATCTGCTTTTAAATGATGCTATTGAATTTGAAGACGTTTAACATTGTATGGATCATGAGCAACAAAAAACTGAATTAGTGATTGGATACAATGTTCAAAATATAAAGCCTAAACATTACATGTATTAGAATAGACAATTTCAGCCTGGACATGCTTAGCATATACAATTTCATTACCAAAGTAAGAAGCTACCTTAACCATGTGACGTTGGGACAATGTGATAAGAAACATTTAGTTCTTAGAAACAACATACTAAAATATGAAAACAATTGTAAGAAGGGTTCAGGAGATATAGCCCAGACAATATTAGTATGTACAATTTCATTAAAAAGAACTAAATGATCTTGACCTTGGGCACATGACCTTAGGTCAAGGTGATAAGAAACCCTCCAATCCTGAGCAACAGCATACTATAGTATAAGAGTGATCCAGTATACGATTCCACAGATATAGCACAGACTCAATAGCATTTACAATTTCATTAAAAAATGTAATACTTGACCTTAGTCATATGACCTTTGATCAAGAAGGTGTGAAACCTTTGGGTCATCAGCACCATCATACTAAAATATGACGTGATCCGATCAGGATTCAAAAGATTAAGCCTGGACATAATACATGTAACAAATACAATTTCATTTAAAATATACTAATTGACCTTGACTTTGGTCACATGACCTTGAGTCAACGTGATGTAAAACCTTTACGTGATAAGCAACAACATACTAAAATATGAAAGTGATCCGGCAAACGGTTCAAGAGATATAGCCCGGACAAGAAAATATGCACAATATCATTAAAAATGCACTAAGTGACCTTGACCTTGCTCACATGACCTTTGGTCAAGGTGATGTGAAACCTACGGGTCATAAGCAACAACATACTTAGATATGAAAGTGATCCAGCAAATGGTTCAAGAGGTATAGCTCGTACAGGAATGTATGCATAATTTCATTAAAAATGCACTAAGTGACCTTGGTCACATGACCTTGGGTCATGGTGATGTGAAACCTTTGGGTCATAAGCAACAACATACTAAAATATGAAAGTCTTCCGGCAAACGGTTCAAGGGATATAGCACGGACTGGAATGTATGTACAGTTTCATTAAAAATGCACTAAGTGACCTTGACCTTGGTCACATGACCTTGGGTCAAGGTGATGTGAAACCTTCGGGTCATAAGCAACAACATACTAAAATATGAAAGTGATCCGGCAAATGGTTCAAGAGATATAGCCCGGACAGGAATGCATGCATAATTTCATTAAAAATGCACTAAGTGACCTTGACCTTGGTCACATGACCTTGGGTCAAGGTGATGTGAAACCTTCGGGTCATAAGCAACAACATACTAAAATATGAAAGAGACCGGGCAAACGGTTCAGGAGATATAGCCCAGACAGGAATGTATGCATAATTTCATTAAAAATGCACTAAGTGACCTTGACCTTGGTCACATGACCTTGGGTCAAGGTGATGCGAAACCTACGGGTCATAAGCAACAACATACTAAAATATGAAAGTGATCCGGCAAAGGGTTCAAGAGATATAGCCTGGACAGGAATGTATGCATAATTTCATTAAAAATGCACTAAGTGACCTTGACCTTGGTCACATGACAAACGGTTCAGGAGATATAGCCCGGACACGATGTGTGACAGACTGACAGACGGACGACGAAGGCAAAACCAATATGTCTCCTCCCCGTTGGGGGGGGGGGGGGGGGGGGGGAGACATAACAATGAAACATGTATCAATAATTGACTGCATTCTATATATCTTTTCTTGCATTTTGTCATGCAATTTCCCATGAAATGCTCTAAATGTCCCTATCTAGAGTTATTCTTCTTTGGTAAATATGCCAAAAAAGATAGAAAGAGGGTGATTGAGCCAAAAAGAGGGAGATTTTGGTCTCCCTCGAGGAAGGAATGCCAAGGAGGGAGATGATGTCAAAAATAGGGAGTCTCCCTCCAAAAGAGAGAGAGATGACAGGTATGCATTTATATGTATCTGGATAGGAAAAGATAGTCCTCATTAATATGCATCCGAAAAGGAAAAGATAGTCCTCATTTATATGTATCCAAAAAGAAAAGATAGTCCTCATTTATATGTATCAGAATAGACAAACATCCTGGTAAGAGTCATGTCTCTTGAGTTGTCTCTCTACCTTTTTTAAGTAAGAAGGTTATAATTATTGTATAGTAAAGATGTTACTTCTTAGGATGAAAAAGGTAAAATGTGAATATAAAGACTTGGTTATATTAAATGAATGCAGAACCAAGATGTGTTTTGATATAGGTGTATATATTAATTTAAGGGAGAGACGATTCAAGGCGTTTGCCATTTACTGGTGTCTTACCTTCACCTCCTCAGCTTGAACCTGGTCAATAGGGAGATCAGTTTTGGTATGGTGTGTCTCTTCTACCTCCTTAGCTCCATGTGTATCTCGACTCTTATTCTTAGGTTTAAATACACCACCATCATCTAAAAAAATACATCAAAATGTTTGATAAGTTGGAGTACTATAGACCGTCTTACACAATCAAATAATATAAATCAGCTGCTTGAAATGAATTCCCCCTTATGATGTAGCTTAGGCCGCCATACTATATGATGTAGCTAAATTAGGCCGCCATACTTTATGACGTAGCTTAGGCCGCCATACTTTATGACAGCTTAGGCCGCCATACTTTATGACGTAGCTTAGGTCGCCATACTTATGACGAATCTTAGGCCGCCATACTTTATGACATAGTTTAGGCCGCCATACTTATGACGTAGCTTAGGCTGCCATACTTATGACGTAGCTTAGGCCGCCATACTTATGACGTAGCTTAGGCTGCCATACTTATGACGTAGCTTAGGCTGCCATACTTATGACGAATCTTAGGCCGCCATACTTTATGACGTAGCTTAGGCTTTCATACTTTATAACAGCTTAGACCGCCATACTTATGACGAATCTTAGGCTGCCATACTTATGACGTAGCTTAGGCCCCCCATACTTATGACATAGCTTAGGCCGCCATACTTTATGACGTAGCTTAGGCCGCCATACTTTATGACATAGCTTAGGCCGCTATACTTATGACATAGCTTAGGCCGACATACTTATGACGAATCTTAGACCACCATACTTATGAAGAATCTTAGGCCGCCATACTTTATGACGTAGCTTAGGCCGCCATACTTATGACGTAGCTTAGACTGCCATACTTATGACGAATCTTTGGCTGCCATACTTATGACAAATCTTAGGCCGCCATACTTATGACGAATCTTAGGCCGCCATACTTATGACAAATCTTAGGCCGCCATACTTATGACAAATCTTAGGCCGCCATACTTATGATGAATCTAAGGCTGCCATACTTATGACATAGCTTAGGATGCCATACTTATGACATAGCTTAGGCCGCCATACTTATGACATAGCTTAGGCCGCCATACTTATGACAAAGCTTAGGCCGCCATACTTATGACATAGCTTAGGCTGCCATACTTATGACGTAGCTAAGGCTGCCATACTTATGATGTAGCTTAGGCTGCCATCCTTATGACGTAGCTTAGGCTGCCATACTTATGACGTAGCTTAGGCTGCCATACTTATGACTATGCTTAGGCTGCCATACTTATGACGAAGCTTAGGCTGCCATACTTATGACGTAGCTAAATTAGGCCACCATACTTATGACGTAGCTTAGGTCGCCATACTTTATAACGTTGCTTAATTAGGCCACCATACTATATAACAGCTTAGGCCGCCATACTTATGACTTTGGATTTCCTGCGCCGTTTTGGGAAAAATCTAAAAATGAATTTATATTTGCAAATACTCAATCCAAAAATATTAAATTTTGTAATATGCTTGAATAATTATCTTATCATTTTTCTTTGCCTTTTTTTTTTTGGTTACTAATTGCCTCTTTTTAGCTCTAGTTATTTTTTGGATAAAAAATAGCAATCCAAGGAATGCTTGTGTCGCCTGCAAAGCAGTTTGATTATTATTCTAAAAAGTGGATCAAAATTATTGGTATCAGTAGAAAGGTCTTTTCAAATGAAATTTATTTGAAATATCAGACCACTTAATTACAAATTAAAAGATGTGGTGATTCTCAAATTTTCAGAAAAGAGTGTCAATCATCTAGGTCAAGGTCAATACGTAAACATAGGTAATCACAGATTACAAAGCTCACCTCGTGACAGCAAAATTCAATTCAAACATATTTCTTAGTACATGTATATTGGCTTTTAAAGGCAAAACCACTCAAGCAGAAAAGTAGGTCAAGGTCATTTTATGAAAGTTTGATCAAAGATACATCCAATATGCAAGTTAGGTACATGTAGCAGTTATACTTTGCTCAATATTGGCTTTTAAAGGCAAAATCACTCAAGCGGAAAAAGTAGGTCAAGATCATTTTATGAAAGATTGATCAAAGATACATCCAATATGCAAGTTTGGTACATGTATCACTTATACTTTGCGCAATATTGGCTTTTAAAGGCAAAATCACTCAAGCGGAAAAAGTAGGTCGAGGTCATTTTATGAAAGATTGATCAAAGATACATCCAATATGCAAGTTTGGTACATGTATTACTTATACTTTGCTCAATATTGGCTTTTAAAGGCAAAATCACTCAAGCGGAAAAAGTAGGTCGAGGTCATTTTATGAAAGATTGATCAAAGATACATCCAATATGCAAGTTTGGTACATGTATCACTTATACTTTGCTCAATATTGGCTTTTAAAGGCAAAATCACTCAAGCGGAAAAAGTAGGTCAAGGTCATTTTATGAAAGTTTGATCAAAGATACATCCAATATGCAAGTTTGGTACATGTATCACTTATACTTTGCTCAATATTGGCTTTTAAAGGCAAAATCACTCAAGCGGAAAAAGTAGGTCAAGGTCATTTTATGAAAGTTTGATCAAAGATACATCCAATATGCAAGTTTGGTACATGTATCACTTATACTTTGCTCAATATTGGCTTTTAAAGGCAAAATCACTCAAGCGGAAAAAGTAGGTCGAGGTCATTTTATGAAAGTTTGATCAAAGATACATCCAATATGCAAGTTTGGTACATGTATCACTGATACTTTGCTCAATATTGGCTTTTAAAGGCAAAATCACTCAAGCAGAAAAAGTAGGTCAAGGTCATTTTATGAAAGTTTGATCAAAGATACATCCAATATGCAAGTTTGGTACATGTAGCACTTATACTTTGCTCAATATTGGCTTTTAAAAGTGAAATCACTCAAGTGGAAAAAGTAGGTCAGATGCTGCATCCGATGCATGGGTCCATCTCGGCATCCAAAGATGAATCACTTGTGCAAGTTTGGTTACTGTAGCATTAGTACTTTGTTAGATACTGAGCTACCCAAAACTTCTTATCCAAATCACTTAAGCGTAAAATGCAGGTTAGATGCTGCATCCGGTGCATGGGTTCACCTCAGCATCCAAAGATGAATCACTTATGCAAGTTTGGTTACTGTAGCATCAGTACTTTGTCAGATACTGAGCTACCCCAAACTTCTTAACCAAGTCACTCAAGCGGGAAATGTAGGTCAGATGCTGCATCCGATGCATGGGTTCACCTCAGCATCCAAAGATGAATCACTTGTGCAAGTTTGGTTACTGTAGCATCAGTACTTTGTCAGATACTGAGCTACCCCAAACTTCTTAACCAAGTCACTCAAGCGGAAAATGTAGGTCAGATGCTGCATCCGATGCATGGGTTCACCTCAGCATCCAAAGATGAATCACTTGTGCCAGTTTGGTTACTGTAGCATTAGTACTTTGTCAGATACTGAGCTACCCCAAACTTCTTAACCAAGTCACTCAAGCAGAAAATGTAGGTCAGATGCTGCATTCCATGCATGGGTTCACCTCAGCATCCAAAGATGAATCACTTGTGCAAGTTTGGTTACTGTAGCATCAGTACTTTGTCAGATACTGAGCTACCCCAAACTTCTTAACCAAGTCACTCAAGCGGAAAATGTAGGTCAGATGCTGCATACGATGCATGGGTTCACTTCAGCATCCAAAGATGAATCACTTGTGCCAGTTTGGTTACTGTAGCATTAGTACTTTGTCAGATACTGAGCTACCCCAAACTTCTTAACCAAGTCACTCAAGCGGAAAATGTAGGTCAGATGCTGCATACGATGCATGGGTTCACCTCAGCATCCAAAGATGAATCACTTGTGCCAGTTTGGTTACTGTAGCATTAGTACTTTGTCAGATACTGAGCTACCCCAAACTTCTTAACCAAGTCACTCAAGCGGAAAATGTAGGTCAGATGCTGCATCCGATGCATGGGTTCACCTCAGCATCCAAAGATGAATCACTTGTGCCAGTTTGGTTACTGTAGCATTAGTACTTTGTCAGATACTGAGCTACCCCAAACTTCTTAACCGGACGCGGACGCGGACACGGACGCGGACACGGACGCGGACGCGGACGCGGACGAGGACGCGGACGCGGACGATTAGGGTTATAGCATAAGCTCACTCAACTTCGTCGAGGTGAGCTAAAAATGGGTAACAAGAGGTCTCATCATAAGAAATATTAAAGACCTATCACCTACCAATTAAAAGATATATACAACCTTAGAACAAGTTAAAAGTCATGTTTGTAAAACATTAATGCCCCCCCTACCCCTTCTGTGATTAAAGTCCGTCACAACTTTATACTTGATTTTCATTTGATGTGTCTGTACACAAAATTTCATTTCAATATGTGAATCCACTCCAGAGGTATTGAACGGAAACTGATGTCGTGGACCGACTGACGGACCGATAGACAGAAAGTCAGACAGCGGCAAAGCAATATGTCCCCTCTTCTTCAAAGGGGGCATAAAAATTTTTGATTGAACCCAAATATGAACTTGACCTAGATTTTTATTTGATGTGTCTGAAAACAAAATTTCATTTCAATATGTAACTCCACTCAAGAGATATTGAACGGAAACCCTGAAATTTTGGTATTTTTCGAAGTGCAAGGGGCATAACTCTGTCAAAATTTTGTTCATCGGACCTAAATATGAACTTGACCAAGTAGATTTTCATTTGATGTGTCTGTATACAAAATTTCATTTCAATATGTAACTCCACTCAAGAGATATTGAACAGAAACCCTGAAGTTTTGGTATTTTTCACATGGCAAGGGTCATAACTCTGTCCAAATTTTTTTGATCGGACCTAAATATGAACTTGACCTTGATTTTCATATGATGTGTCTGTATACAAAATTTCATTTCTATATGTAACTCCACTCAAGAGATATTGAACGGAAACCCTGAAATTTTGGTATTTTTCGAAGTGCAAGGGGCATTACTCTGTCAAAATTTTGTTGATTGGACCCAAATATACACTTGACCTAGATTGTCATTTGATGTATCCGTATACAAAATTTCATTTCAATATGTAACTCCACTCAAGAGATATTGAACAGAAACCCTGAAATTTTGGGGTTTTTTTCGAAGTGCAAGGGGCATAACTCTGTCAAAATTTTGTTGATCGGACCCAAATATACACTTGACCTTGATTTTCATTTGATGTGTCTGTATACAAAATTTCATTTCAATATGTAAGTCCATTCAAGAGATATTGAACAGAAACCCTGAAATTTTGGTATTTTTTGAAATGCAAGGGGCATAACTCTGTCAAAATTTTTTTGATCGGACCCAAATATAAACTTGACCTAGATTTTTGTTTGATGTGTCTGTATACAAAATTTCATTTCAATATGTAACTCCACTCAAGAGATATTGAACGGAAACCTTGAAATTTTGGTATTTTTCGAAATGCAAGGGGCATAACTCTGTCAAAATTTTGTTGATCGGACCCAAATATACACTTGACCTAGATTTTCATTTGATGTGTCTGTATACAAAATTTCATTTCAATATGTAACTCCACTCAAGAGATATTGAACAGAAACCCTGAAATTTTGGTATTTTTCAAAGTGCAGGGGGCATAACTCTGTCAAATTTTTTTCGATCGGACCTTAATACAAACTTGACCTGGATTTTCATTTGATGTGTCTGTATACAAAATTTCATTTCAATAAAACCCTGAAATTTTGGTATTTTTCGAAATGCAAGGGGCATAACTCTGTCAAAATTTTTTTGATCGGACCCAAAAATGAACTTGACCTAGAGTTTTGTTTGATGTGTCTGTATACAAAATTTCATTTCAATATGTAACTCCATTCAAGAGATATTGAACGGAAACCCTGAAATTTTGGTATTTTTCTAAATGCAAGGGGCATAACTCTATCAAAATTTTTTTGATCGGACCCAAATGTGAAGTTGACCTTGATTTTTGTTTTATGTGTCTGTATACAAAATTTCATTTCAATATGTGAATCCATTCCAGAGATATTGAACGGAAACCCTGAAATTTTGGTATTTTTCGAAATGCAAGGGGCATAACTCTGTCAATTTTTTTTTGATCGGACCCAAAAATGAACTTGACCTAGAGTTTTGTTTGATGTGTCTGTATACATAATTTCATTTCAATATGTAACTCCATTCAAGAGATATTGAACGGAAACCCTGAAATTTTGGTATTTTTCTAAATGCAAGGGGCATAACTCTATCAAAATTTTTTTGATCGGACCCAAATATGAACTTGACCTAGATTTTTGTTTGATGTGTCTGTATACAAAATTTCATTTCAATATGTAACTCCATTCAAGAGATATTGAACAGAAACCCTGAAATTTTGGTATTTTTCGAAATGCAAGGGGCATAACTCTGTCAAATTTTTTTTGATCGGACCCAAATATGAACTTGACCTAGATTTTTGTTTTATGTGTCTGTATACAAAATTTCATTTCAATATGTGAATCCATTCCAGAGATATTGAACGGAAACTGATGTCGAGGACCGACCGACATACCGACCGACAGACCGACCGACCGACAGCGGCAAACCTATATGTCCCCTCTTCTTCGAAGGGGGACATAAAAATAGGTCAAATATCTAGGTCACGGTCAAAAGGTAAAAAATTATGGTATGTGTAGAATGGCATTGTTAAAAGGAAAATACATGTGAAATATCAAAGCCCCATTACCTACCAATCAGAAGATATAGCCAATATTACTTTTCTTGAAAAGTAGATCAAATATCTAGGTCAAGTTCAAAAGGTCAAATATTATGGTCTGTGTAGAAAGGTCTTATCACAAGGAATACTCATGTGAAATACCAAAGCCCTATCAATTATCAATCAAAAGATATATCCATTCTTAATTTTTTTGAATAGTAGGTCAAATATGTAGGTCAAGGTCAATAGGTCAAAAACCATGGGATGTGTAGGAAGGTCTTGTCACAAGGAATACACATATGAAATATCAAAGCCCTATCACTTATCAATCAAAAGATATAGCGAATCTTATCTTTTTTTCAAAAGTAGGTCAAATGTCTAGGTCAAGGTCACAAGGTCAAAAATTATGGTCTGTGTAGAAAGGTCTTGCCACAAGGATAGCACACGTGAAATATCAAAGTCCTAACACTTACCAATCAAAAGATATATCCATTCTTAATTTTTTTGAAAAGTAGGTCAAATTTTTAGGTCAAGGTCACTAGGTCAAAAATTATGGTATGTGTAAGAAGGTCTTGTCACAAGGAATACACATGTGAAATATCAAAGCCCTATCACTTACCAATCAAAAGTTATGGGCTGTGACACCCAAAGTGTGACAGACAGACAGACTGACAGACGGACAGACGGACAACGGACAAAGTGATCCCTAAGTGTCGCTATGCTTCGCAGGCGACACAAAAATGACCAACATGCAATCAAATTCAAAAGTCCCTGTTTAGTGGGATATTTCTTTTTTAATTATATTTTTGGAAGCAGCTACTTAAGGAGGTATGAGTCAATATAACACAGTGCGAAGTAAATATTTATCAATTGATGTAGTAAATGAAGTAAATTTATCATTTTGGAAAAAAATATTTTTGTTGCCATGGTAACCATGCTGGAGAAGGACATTTATTTCATCCCATTTTTACAGTAAAAAGTGATCCCTAAGTGTCGCTATGCTTCACAGGTGACACAAAAATTGTATGAAAAGTTTAAAAACATTATTCATTTTCGAAGTAGTTGGCATAATAGAATTTTGATAAAATGTTTCTTTTATCGTCTAGTGATACATGCTGAAGTCAGTGAAGATAAAAAAATAATTTAAAGAAAAAAGAGTGTAGCCGTTTTAGAGATATTTAATGTCCAAAGTAATCTTCCTTAGGGAAGTGGTGTAACATCATCAAATAAAACAAACTCTTTTTTCAAATTTTTGACCGCGTGGTCTTTATCAAGAAAATTTCTTGATAAAGACCACGCGGTCGAAAATTTGAAAAAAGAGTTTGTTTTATTTGATGCTCACTTTTAATAGGTAATGCTCGGCATTTTGTATACTTTTAATCCCAGTGAATAAGAAAAAAAGGATGTTTTAGATTCCTATCTGTATGCCTCTTCTGTATATCATATCTCTTAAAATTGATTTTGCAGCATCTACACGTATCTGTCTATTCATGTACATGTAGTTTTTACATTCGTGCATATTGTACCAGGTTAAAAAAATGAAACGACTTTGGTACATGTAGAACAACGAAACGAAGGTTTCATTTTACAAAGTGTTGGGATTAGAAGGGGGGCTTCGGTATGTTAGGAAATAGGAAAGGTAGTAAACGCACACCCCGTCTTCCGCATTGATCCCCTGCACATGTTCTCTTCAATGAATGTCGTTATAGTATAGATTAGTAAAATCAAAACAGAATAATTCCCTTTTCAACAAGGCGTATAATGGGAAGTGTGTTTATGGAGTCCTTCGGATCCATTTAATTTACGACGTACATATAAGTGATCTTTGGTCCTTTTGATTATTTGACAGTCAGTCGTCATGCTCACTTATTGCAGCTACTAATCAATAGGCCTGGTGATATAAATTCTAGCTAAATCAGTATCACACATACCTTTTGGAAATGGAAGAAAAGTACTTTCAAGATATAATAGTTTTACATGTTTTCAATATTTGAGGTAAATTGCGTGGTCAGTAATGCAGCATCGTCAGCTTTTACTTATGAAATATAATTATTCTTTTGAACTTATTTGTGTCTTTTTATGCAAAAATAAATTTGAAGTTTTAACTTACTCAATTCAATCGCATTCAAATTATTCCGCTCTGTAAAGTTGTCATGCCGTGAAATAATATAAGACAAACTGAATTACCGGAACTTCTGAAGAACAAGCACCAAGTGCTTTCATAATAATTCGCGGAAAAATATTGCAACGTCATAATTCAGTATGACGTCAAATAAACTCCCGTTGATGATGTAAACTATTTGCCAAGGGTAAAACGATGTGATAGAAGCGTATTTTAGATGTAAACAAGGATATATATTGCACGTCATTTGAAATGCATTGCTCTTTAATCTAGAGGTATATTCAACCATTACTTAGGTAAGTTTTCAGATTTTGTTTTCTTTACGACATTGATACGGTTTACATATTAGTTGTTCACGCTCATACCCTCTCAAAGGCAGAATATATGGAAATAAATCTTATAAGACTCGTGTATTTCTGGGTAGATTTTCCTTTCTCCAAAGATAAATGAAAAAGATAAATTCCCGCTCACCTCTGTCATAATCATTTGTACGTCTCTCCGGAGTACGTTTGTGTTTGACTGGTCTGCCATGGACTCCTCCATTCTGTTGACTTCTGTTTCGACTCCTAAAAAAATCATTACTACTGTGAAAATTTATCTATATACAACTGTTAAAGAAAATCAATCCTTATAGTTATACATATATAAGTCTAGTGAGCACCTTAAGCGAAAATCGAAGGGTTATTAATCCAAACAATCCTGACGACAAGACCATCAGCTCTACAGTCAAATCAAGTCTGCTTAAATGCTTTCTTGCCCCGTAAGATCAACATTCTCACCTAGCTACTATTGTTTAAGGCATATTGGTGTAGTGTTGACAATGGTTACCTATAGGAGATCTTTTAAAGACTTTCTCATATGAACATAGCCATGAATTGCATTTAGCATCTTTAGGACTATATAAAGGCAAAGTTAAATTAAATCCTTCCATAGCATATAGGCTCATAAGACCAGCAGTTTCAATAGCGTGAGTTGCCTCCTCCTGGATTGGACCTTGTCCTTTTGCAGGTTAATGTCCTAGCAATGCTAGTAGTTCTCATTTCACTGGGTTGAATGGAACAATGATGATAAAGTGTCTTGTTCAAGAAAAACAGACATAGCCTGGGATCAAATGCACAACCTTGTGATTGCAAGGCTAGAATAAAACCCAATATGCCATGAGCCCCCTCATCATGCTCATATATAGTGATTTTCAAATACAGAAGAAATGATCTATTTTTTGTATAAACGTTAATGCGCCATGATTTCATCTCTTAATCAAGGTTACTAGTCCATTTCTCAAGGAATTATCAAAGTAAGCATTATTTATTGTGAAAGATTTAAATTCGACCTAGATATCTTTAACTGAACAAGAGATGCCTTATCTAATGTTATTAATGTTAATTAGCTAATCATAATTATTTAATGTCACAAGATGAAGATTAAAAGGACAGAAAAGAAAGGTCATATGCCAATATAACAGAATCTCACAGAGTATATAATTTCTAAGTATGCTATGGATAATTATGAAAAGCAGAATACATTAAAACAAAATCTAAAGAAAGAATGGCATGTGTCTATAAAACAATTATTCCTATCGGCAACTTTATCAGTAAACAAGAGACCCAAGACGGCCACATCCCCAACCTGAGATGCAGATAAAGGACTGACAATGGCCTATTTGGTACAGGCCTTAAAGTATTCTCTTCCTGTAAGGTTTCATGAATTCTATGCAGTGATAATAAATTATAAGTTGAAAATGCTTCAGCCAATCTGAGCCCTCAGTGGCCATATTTGTCAATCTATCGGGTTGAAAAACACAAACTTGGTAGAGGACATTGAGTACTTGCTTCATGTAATGTTTCCTGAAATTCTTTGCAGTAGTTGCAGAGGAGATGTGTCAGCAAATCAGAACCCTTGGCAGCTTTACTTGTTGACTGATCAGCTCAAATCAGAACCCTTGGCAGCTTTACTTGTTGACTGATCAGCTCAAATCAGAACCATTGGCAGCTTTATTTGTTGACTGATCAGCTCAAATCAGAACCCTTGGCAGCTTTACTTGTTGACTGATCAGCTCAAATCAGAACCATTGGCAGCTTTATTTGTTGACTGATCAGCTCAAATCAGAACCATTGGCAGCTTTACTTGTTGACTGATCAGCTCAAATCAGAACCCTTGGCAGCTTTACTTGTTGACTGATCAGCTCAAATCAGAACCATTGGCAGCTTTACTTGTTGACTGATCAGCTCAAATCAGAACCCTTGGCAGCTTTATTTGTTGACTGATCAGCTCAAATCAGAACCCTTGGCAGCTTTATTTGTTGACTGATCAGCTCAAATCAGAACCCTTGGCAGCTTTATTTGTTGACTGATCAACTCAAATCGGAACCCTTGGCAGCTTTATTTGTTGACTGATCAGCTCAAATCAGAACCATTGGCAGGTTTATTTGTTGACTGATCAGCTCAAATCGGAACCCTTGGCAGCTTTACTTGTTGACTGATTAGCTCAAATGGCACAAATTTGGTAGAGGACCTCCAGTTGCTTCTGTAAAAATTTGGATGTGGGAAGGACGATGTGCTATAACAATACCTAACTTGAGCTTTGCTAAGGTGAGTACGTAAAAAGCTGTTTCCCAAAATGAGAGGAACACTATTACTCTTACAGTGATTTTATATAATTCTAGTCATATAAAATAACCAATAAATGCATTCATACTGTATATCTTTTAATAGAGTTAATGAGAGAAATATCACATTGTGCATTTTTAAATGAGTCATTTAGAAAAATCCCTTTACTTTTCACTCATGAATACTGCTTTTAGAAAAGATGTTAAAATTTTGAAAGTCTCTTTCAACCCCCTAAAATGTGAAAAGTTCATGGACAGAATACCTGACAGACAGACCATCTGTTATGACAATAGCTCACTTTGAGCCTTGTGCTCAGGTGAGCTAAGAAAGCTTATAAGGAACCAAAACCAGAAACCAAGCTCTATGTGATTCCTACCTACTGATGATTTGACTATACACATCCTTTCTGTCAATACAAGCAATTTTTTTGAAATTTAAAACCAATAGATTAATTCAGTATTTGTTATCAGTCTTGATAAAAAAAAACATGGCAGAGAAGTGTATGATCATAACTATTTTTGACATTTTCAGACATAGGGAGAAAAATAATCAATAGTCGGATATGATAATTGACATGGCAATCAAACCCTTGTGTCTGTGATTTTCTCTTGCCAACTATAACACCTGGTGATAGATTCTATTAATCAAATGATTGGACTTTTCACAATATATGTATGTATGGCATACCTTAATTTGTATCTGACATGGTACAAAGGTAATGACCAAGGTTAAAATTCTAGTTAGAAAAAAAGACAGACAGATAGACAGGACAAAAACAACATCAATAGGAACATAAAAATGCTGCAAGATGACACATTTATTTAACTTACTTGTATTCTGGATTGGAAGCGACAGATGATGTGTTAGGTGAGCCTTTGTAGCCCTTCTTAGTTAGAGGAGGCAGAGTTCTGTAAAAAAAAAAACAATGTAAGATCCTATAGACAGCTGAATTTTCAAATTTATACTTTTAATCATACAATGTATATCATTTCTTTCATGCTGAGGGGAAAGAAAAGCTTGTTAGTGACTAGATTTATGACAAATGCCTTTATCAACCTGCAATACAACTTACATTGACAGCTATCAAATCATTTCACATGTTTCTTCTATTCCCTTTTCAAAATAATTCTTCTAAAAGTAAATAAGGATTTCCATTGTTATCTTAAGTTTTAAATTTTTGGTACATTAAGCCAATGGGTCTGTCAATAAGACATAAAATGATTATAAATCTCAACAAATTCTGTTAAACACTAACTTCCGTAAAGAGAATAGTTTTATTCCGAAAAGAGAATAGTTTTAACCGTAAGTGTGGATTCAAGGGCAAAAATGGGTCTCTAGATAAAAAAAAAATTTAAGCAGTGAATTTGATAAAAAATATTCATTTGGCATTTAAAGTATCAATAGTACAATGATTCTTTTTCTAAAGGGAGGTTTATTTATAAAACATACTCCACTAATTTTTCCACTTATTTTGGCCTTAATAATTAAGCACTACTTATAAAATATCTCAAAGATGCATGACTGGTGTATAACCATATTATGGAAGATTAAAGGTAAATATAAAGGATAAATTTTGCTCTACCTTTAAGTACTTATGAGGGTTCTACTAATAAACATTAAGTCGATGAATTTCAAAGCATAGTTTAAACCCAAGTTAATCATTTCAATTTGTTCATTAGATGCTTAAGTTCACACTTCATGATATTTCTTATACCAGCTGAACTAAGATTTGAAGATAACTGTTCTGTAATGCTAGGTTTACACTTAGCCACGATACCCTACGATGTCCACAATTGAGCAAAATCATGGAGCTCCATGATTTTATAAATAAAATTGGTCTTCACACGCTCTCTGATGCTCCATCACGCTCTGATATGCGCTGTAGCGATTTATAGATCTGTTACGATTTTCATCCTGTTCTCTCAAGTCTTCTTCATTTGTTAGAAATTGTTGAGGATGTTGAAAAATCTTGTAATGAAACAAAAACGGGTTGTGGTAACAATCCGTCAACGAGCGTGAGTGAAATTGTAGCGGATCGTAGGAGAACCTGCTTCACCAAGATCTCCTACGATTGGATATTATGATCTGTTGCGCTTTGTCAAGGTCTGTTACGTACGCTCTACTATGCTCAATCTTTTCGCTCTTTTGCGATATCTAGGAATCACCTCAATCGGGACGATTGTGGCAAAGTGTAAACCTAGCATAAGAGATCATCATCCACTAAAGATACTCCACAGGACAATTTCTCAAAATGTCAGCGTACCTTTATAAACTGTTATAGTATTTATAATGTTCTTATTTATAGATTTTTAATTTGCATGGTACCAAGCCCATAAGCTTAAAGCAAGTCCAATTACAATGAGGTGAACTAAATAGAGACTTGTTTTAATGATAGTTAGATCATAAGAAAGTCGGGCTTTGTAATTTTACTTGAGAAGTTATTACGTAACTACTTCCTGATTCTACAGCAAATTTACCAATTTTCTTGCATCGACTATTTTCCTGTGAAAATGTTTCTTTTCATTTACTAATTGATATTGCTTACTCAACATGATAAAAAAAGAGTCTTCCAGTAACCAAAAAGGTTTTCCAAATCGTTTTATTACTTTCATGGAAAGTACATTGTACTTAAGTGTGATTAAGTGTTTAGTGTAAATGGTAACTTTTAAGTGTGTCAAATGTTAGGAGAGGGAGGGGGGATTCACTGAACAAAGCGTGTCATCAAATGTTAGGGGTGGGGGAGGGATTCACTGAACAAAGTCAGAGATTATAAAGATTATACAACAACAGGTCAGGGTGAACTTATAATAATGACAACAAGCGTGCAGTCATTATGCTTAACATTGCAGATAATTTGGAAACAAAGGGAAACAACCATGTGTTTGGCCTTACCTAGGCCTCTGTCGCTTGAGGTCGCTGTGTAAACAAAAATCATAAACACATTAGTATACAGGTGATTACATGCATCTAAAGCTGACAAAATAAAATAAACATGTTCTCATTGATTATTTGATTAACCTCAATATTGCATTGTAGATTATCAGGTCAGTTTCTTTATATAATTAAGAGTAGAAATAAACAAAGGAAGAAATAAATAAACTTTTTTTTTTCTAAATTGATAAATTGGATATTTATTCTAATCAAATTATGAATATTTCACTACTTTCTGTTGAAAAATTATACATTTCTATTAGAGTACCTCACTGCATTTAATATATGATCAAACTCTAAAAATGTATTAGAATTCCTGACTGCATTTTTAAATATGAAGAATACCTAAATTATTATAAATTCATTAATAAAGTTTTAAAGTTGAATAAGAAAAGAAGTCTTTTTCTTGTTTTGTATCCAATAAATCATATAGCTCAATATGCATGATATTGTTTATAAAGCTATCATAATATGCTATATCGCTGACAAGAGCACCCTTATTGTTACATTATACATTACTTATTAATTTCATAGTATACTTATGATAAGTTATACTTTAAGAGAACCTAAAAAGCTTCAGTTTGACATTTTTTTTAAAGTTCAAATCTAGTCATGATCCTTAATAACCATGTATGAATAATCTGTATAATGATAACTGTAAGTTTAACACATAACAATCCAAGGGGTGAATAAGTAGAAAAATTTGTCTGTAAAACATATTCCCCAACTGTAGGAGTTTGACTCTCATAGCAACAATCAGTAAAAGGAGAAAATGACCTTGACCTTTTTATAGACCATAAAATCAATTCATCAGTTCCTTTAGCATTTATATGATTTCTAATAAGTGACAGGAATGTGGAGTTATTATCTGAAATCCATATATATGAGATATTTTTGTCAAAACATTGACCTTGACCTTTGATCCTCACATCAATAGGTTACCTATACTCTTCAAAAGTAAGCACAAATACAAATTTGGTTTAAATAGGTGAAATGGTCTTTGATTTATAATCTGGAAACCATTACTTTTGATGTATTTTTTTTTCTAAAAGTGACCTTGACCTTTAACCTATTGACTCCAAAATCAATAGGCTTCTTCCCCACTTGATAAGCAAGCAAATTTATCCAAATTTGGTTTAAATAGGTGAAAGGGTTTTTGAGTTACCATATGGAAACCATAATTTTAAGTATGTTTTCACTAACAGTGACCTTGACCTTTGACCCCCAAATCAATAGGCTTAAGTAAGCAGATGGTAATGCAAGAACCGTTACACCTATCCAATTTGGATATATGCTTAATTATAATGTTCTGTTGTATAAAGTATATATCATATCACCTTAAATTGTTTGGGGTATTACCCAAGAATAAAAGCATTGGCAACTGGACAAACCAGACAGACGGAAAACATCATTCCTGAATAACTGTTTCTATGTATCACCCTACCTGGGTTAATTTGATTAAATAACTAATATATTAATCTCTATCTACAATTTATAATATATATAACTGTCCTTTGATGAGAAGCAGTCCAATTTGACAGGGATGTATAGCATGATGTCTGGTCTATCAGGATGTATAGTATGATGTCTGGTCTATCAGGATGTATAGTATGATGTCTGGTCTATCAGGATGTATAGTATGATGTCTGGTCTATAAGGATGTATAGTATGATATCTGGTCTATCAGGATGTATAGTATGATGTCTGGTCTATAAGGATGTATAGTATGATATCTGGTCTATCAGGATGTATAGTATGATGTCTGGTCTATCAGGATGTATAGTATGATATCTGGTCTATCAGGATGTATAATATGGTGTCTGGTCTATCAGGATGTATAGTATGGTGTCTGGTCTATCAGGATGTATAGTATGATATCTGGTCTATCAGGATGTATAGTATGATGTCTGGTCTATAAGGATGTATAGTATGATATCTGGTCTATCAGGATGTATAGTATGGTGTCTGGTCTATAAGGATGTATAGTATGATATCTGGTCTATCAGGATGTATAGTATGATGTCTGGTCTATAAGGATGTATAGTATGATATCTGGTCTATCAGGATGTATAGTATGATGTCTGGTCTATAAGGATGTATAGTATGATGTCTGGTCTATCAGGGTGTATAGTATGATGTCTGGTCTATCAGGATGTATAGTATGATTTCTGGTCTATCAGGATGTATAGTATGGTGTCTGGTCTATCAGGATGTATAGTATGATGTCTGGTCTATCAGGATGTATAGTATGATGTCTGGTCTATCAGGATGTATAGTATGATGTCTGGTCTATCAGGATGTACAGTATGATGTCTGGTCTATCAAGATGTATAGTATGTCTGGTCTATCAGGACGTATAGTATGTCTGGTTTATATCAGGATGTATAGAATGTCTGTTCTATCAGGATGTATAGTATAATGTCTGGTCTATCAGGATGTATAGTATGATGTCTGGTCTATCAAGATGTATAGTATGTCTGGTCTATCAGGACGTATAGTATGTCTGGTTTATATCAGGATGTATAGAATGTCTGTTCTATCAGGATGTATAGTATGATGTCTGTTCTATCAGAATGTATAGTATGATGTCTGGTCTATCAGGATGTATAGTATGATGTCTGGTCTAACAAGATGTATAGTATGTCTGGTCTATCAGGATGTATAGTATTTCTAGTCTATCAGGATGTATAGTATGATGTCTGGTCTATCAGGATGTATAGTATGATGTCTGGTCTATCAGGATGTATAGTATGATGTCTGGTCTATCAGGATGTATAGTATGATGTCTGGTCTATCAGGATGTATAGTATGATGTCTGGTCTATCAGGATGTATAGTATGATGTCTGGTCTTTCAGGATGTATAGTATGATGTCTGGTCTATCATCTTATCTATGGCTTTACAAGGATATACATACTATATACAGACATCCCCCCTCCTATTTTCTTTCACCATTTTTTTCAAATATCAAACCTTTCAGAGTGCACAAATGTTTGTGACCAAAATTATAAAAAAAAAGCAATCCAAGAAAGGCTTGTGTTGCCTGGGAAGCGGCTTATTTAAACAAGGAATGCATGTGTCGCCTGTGAAACATAGCGACACTCAGGAATCACTTTTATAGGGTGTGACATCCAAGTGTGACAGACAGACGGACAGACAGACAGATGGAACAAAGGACAAAGTGATCCCTAAGTGTCGCTATGCTTTGCAGGCGACATAAAAAGTGGATCAAATATGCAGGTCAAGGTCACTTGAGTTAAAAAAGACAAAATCAGTGAAACTGATGGATACTCCCCGAACATAATAATTTTGATACCAAAAGTTTGATTTTCTGAGTGTCTTTGACCTTTCAAAAATGATCATAATGACCTTGACATTTAACCCTAATATGACCTTGAAGACCTCTTTGTCTGAAAGACCACATCCTGCAAAACAGTTTGTGAATTTTTAACAAATTATCCCCCAGAAGCTATGTCTTAAGCAACCCCCCTTTCTCTGGTGCATAATTTCTCATCAATGCAATAAATATGTTTAAACCTGCTACATATATAAACAAATGTGCATTCTTCCTTTTATTAAAAAAATTTTCAGACCATTTTGAATAGAAATAGATTTTTCAATGGATTTCTTAACTTTTTCTGAAGCTATTTTTGAAAATGACCTTGACCTTTATGAATGACCTTTGTCTTAATGTTGAGATTGTGGATTATATATATACATATACATGTACGCTGTATATACATTCACCTGAAGTTATGTATGTGTAGCAACACCCCCCCCCCCCCCCACACACACACACACCCTCTTTTGACACACACTTTCTCCTTCATACAACAAAATATCTAAATGCCCATA
Source organism: Pinctada fucata (assembly GCA_028142955.1). Lineage (NCBI taxonomy): Eukaryota > Metazoa > Mollusca > Bivalvia > Pterioida > Pteriidae > Pinctada > Pinctada fucata. The sequence continues at coordinate 18,286,622 of AP027109.1, forward strand.
AGATATGTAAAAGATTATGCATTTTTCTATCATTATTCAAACTTTCAGATTATTTGGACAAAATGCTGATTTCTAAGGAATTTTTAAAATCTTATGTACAGGAATAGCTATTTTTAGCCTGAAAACTGAAAATGACCATGACCTTTATGAATAACCTTTATAAATGACCCCAAGTGACCTTTTTCCTGAAGGTGCTTGCCTATCTTAAGAAACAATTGTAGGAAATATGATGAAATTCTCATCAGCAGCTTTAATATATACTTGTACATAGTATTTACATTCACTAGAAGTTAGTGTAAATGGGGAAATGATTGTGGTGAATTAATTTCGCTATGTTTGCGGTTTTAGAATTTTCTGCAAACATTAAACCACTACAATGATTTTGTATCATGAAGAATCAAATTCAAGGAATTGTGATCCCCCGCTTTGGGGTGTTTGTTTTTCAAGAAATGCTTACAGGACACCCCCCCCCCCCCATAATATATTTCATCTACTATCAAAATTCTAAATATCAGAAGATAAACCTCTAAGAAAAGGTCCAAACTTTTGTTACCAAGGGTAAGGTCTAGTGAAAAGGAATGCACATGTGAAATATGAAAGTCCTATGATTTACCATCCAAAAGTTATGATCAAGGTTGAAGTTTTTAAATGTAGGTCAACCTCCAAGGACGAAGTCACAAGGTCAGAATGTTGTTACCAACAGAAACGTCTTGTCACAAGGAACATGAGGAATACACATGTGAAATATGAAAGCCCAATCACTTACCATACAAAATTGATGGTCAAGGTTAAAGTTTCTGAAAAATAGGTCAAACTCCAATGACAAGGTCACAAAGTCAAAACTTTTGGTATCCATGGAAAGGTCTTGTCACAATGAATACACATGTGAAATATGAAAGCCCTATCACTTACCATTCAAAATTGATGGTCAAGGTTAAAGTTTCTGAAAAGTATGTCAAACTCCAATGACAAGGTTACAAAGTCAAAATTTTTGGTATCAATGGAAAGGTCTTGTCACAAGGAATACACAGGTGAAAGCCCTATCACTTACCATTCAAAAGTTATGGACTTATGCTGCATCTGTTATCATACCAGTGTTATAAAGTAAAAAGAATGAGGACAACACCTTAAGCACACATAAGATTTCTTGTGCAATTTGAAAGTATGCTATTGCATGTACTAAGTAGTAATCTTTTCACGAATAATTAGTTTCAGTCTACTTATCCGTACTCTTTACTCGTTTCTGTGTAATTATCACTAATTACTGTGTGTTTGTCATTAATAACCACGAGAAACAGCAACATCATGAATACAAACAACAATCAAATTACATGTTTGCATTGCATGTTTGTCGATTTACCCATTTACAATATGTATAACACCTCCCATCTCTTTGGCACACAATTTTTCATCAATGCAATAAAAAATCTCAAAACCCATTATGAAAAGATTATGCATTTTTCTAAAATTATTCAATTTTCAGACCATTTGGACAAAATACTGATTTTAATGAATTTTTAAATAATTTATTGCAAAAAAATATTTTCAGCCTGAAAATGACCATGACCTTTGATGATTGACCTTAAGTGACCTTTGTCCCAAAGGAACATTTGTGTGAAATATGATTAAATTCTAATGTAGGGATTAGTTAATATGAGCTCGGACGGATGAATGGACAGATAGACGGACATGACGGCGACTATATCATGAAATTTTTCTGGGAGCATAAAACAGCACAAGTGATCGTATCTTAGCCTCATGAGTTTCAATGTGAAGAATTCAAAAAGAATACATACTTGAATCATAGAAACAATATCAAATGGAATATATTGATACTTTTTTTCAGTTTTTCTGAGATATATATATTTACTTCCAAGTTTCTGCTTATTATAAATACTCAGCTTAAGTTTCTTCATATACATTTATAGCACTATATAAATAATCAAGTTCTCTGTAGACAGAGTTTACTGTACATCCCATACTAGACCGAGTTTACTGTACATCCTATACTAGACTGAGTTTACTGTACAGCTTATACTAGACCGAGTTAATTGTACATCCTATACTAGACTGAGTTAACTGTACATCCTATACAAGACCGAGTTTACTGTACACCCTATACTAGACTGAGTTTACTGTACAGCTTATACTAGACCGAGTTAATTGTACATCCTATACTAGACCGAGTTAATTGTACATCCTATACTAGACTGAGTTAACTGTACATCCTATACTAGACCGAGTTTACTGTACATCCTATACTAGACTTAGTTTACTGTACAGCTTATACTAGACCGAGTTAATTGTACATCCTATACCAGACTGAGTTAACTGTACATCCTATACTAGACCGAGTTTACTGTACATTCTATACTAGACTGAGTTTACTGTACATCCTATACTAGACCGAGTTTACTGTACATTCTATACTAGACTGAGTTTACTGTACAGCCTATACTAGACCGAGTTAATTGTACATCCTATACTAGACTGAGTTTACTGTACATCCTATACTAGACCGAGTTTACTGTACATCCTATACTAGACTGAGTTTACTGTACATCCTATACTAGACCGAGTTAATTGTACATCCTATACTAGACTGAGTTAACTGTACATCCTATACTAGACCGAGTTTACTGTACATCCTATACTAGACTGAGTTTACTGTACAGCTTATACTAGACCGAGTTAATTGTACATCCTATACTAGACTGAGTTAACTGTACATCCTATCTTAGACCAAGTTTACTGTACAGCCTATACTAGACCGAGTTAATTGTACATCCTATACTAGACCGAATTTACTGTACACCTTATACTAGACCGAGTTTACTGTACACCCTATACTAGACCGAGTTAACTGTACATCCTATACTAGACTGAGTTTACTGTACAGCTTATACTAGACCGAGTTAATTGTACATCCTATACTAGACTGAGTTAACTGTACATCCTATACTAGACCGAGTTTACTGTACATCCTATACTAGACTGAGTTTACTGTACAGCTTATACTAGACCGAGTTAATTGTACATCCTATACTAGACTGAGTTAACTGTACATCCTATCTTAGACCAAGTTTACTGTACAGCCTATACTAGACCGAGTTAATTGTACATCTTATACTAGACCGAGTCTACTGTACACCTTATACTAGACCGAGTTTACTGTACACCCTATACTAGACCAAGTTAACTGTACATCCTATACTAGACTGAGTTAACTGTACAGCTTATACTAGACCGAGTTAATTGTACATCCTATACTAGACTGAGTTAACTGTGCATCTTATACTAGACCGAGTTTACTGTACATCCTATACTATACTGAGTTTACTGTACAGCTTATACTAGACCGAGTTAATTGTACATCCTATACTAGACTGAGTTAACTGTACATCCTATCTTAGACCAAGTTTACTGTACAGCCTATACTAGACCGAGTTAATTGTACATCCTATACTAGACCGAGTTTACTGTACACCTTATACTAGACCAAGTTTACTGTACACCCTATACTAGACCGAGTTAACTGTACATCCTATACTAGACTGAGTTTACTGTACAGCTTATACTAGACCGAGTTAATTGTACATCCTATACTAGACTGAGTTAACTGTACATCCTATACTAGACCGAGTTAACTGTAAACCCTATTCTAGACTGAGTTAACTGTACATCCTATACTAGATTGAGTTTACTGTACACCCTATACTAGACTGAGTTTACTGTACACCCTATACTAGACAAGTTTACTATACACCCTATACTAGACCGAGTTAATTGTACATCCTACACTAGACTGAGTTAACTGTACATCCTATACTAGACCGAGTTTACTGTACATCCTATACTAGACCGAGTTAACTGTACAACCTATACTAGACAAGTTTACTGTACATCCTTTACTAGACTGAGTTAATTGTACATCCTATACTAGACCGAGTTTACTGTACACCCTATACTAGACTGAGTTTACTGTACATCCTATACTACACTGAGTTTACTGTACAGCCTATACTAGACCGAGTTAATTGTACATCCTATACTAGACCGAGTTTACTGTACACCCTATACTAGACCGAGTTTACTGTACACCCTATACTAGACTGAGTTAACTGTACATCCTTTACTAGACCGAGTTTACTGTACACCCTATACTAGACTGAGTTTACTGTACACCCTATACTACACTGAGTTTACTGTACATCCTATACTAGACCGAGTTTACTGTACACCCTTTACTAGACTGAGTTAACCGTACATCCTATACTAGACCGAGTTAACCGTACATCCTATACCAGACTGAGTTAACTGTACATCCTATACTAGACCGAGTTAACCGTACATCCTATACTAGACCGAGTTTACTGTACACCCTATACTAGACCGAGTTTACTGTACATCCTATACTAGACAAGTTTACTGTACATCCTTTACTAGACTGAGTTTACTGTACATCCTATACTAGACCGAGTTTACTGTACACCCTATATAGACTGAATTTACTGTACAGCCTATACTAGACTGAGTTTACTGTACATCCTTTACAGGTACAAAAACATACTTTCCTTTTCAGGTTATTTCAGATCATCACGCATTATGTCAGAGAAAGTACTGATTGAGGCCCATCACTAAATATATATCCAATTTGTTTTTAGAAATGTGTCTTCACAATGAAATGGTTTTTTGTCATGGTTAAAAGAAAATGGGAGGAATGTAATGGTTTATGCAAATAGGATGTATCAGATTATCATTAAGAAGTTTAATAGAATATAGTGGGAGATTAATTTCTAAAGTTTTTTCCAAAGAATGCATGTGGAGCCTGCGAAACATAGCGACACATAGGAATCACTTTTATATTGGGTGTGACAGACATCCAAGTGTGGCAGACGGACAGATGGACAGACGGACAACATGATCCCTTAAATGCTTCGCAGGCGACACAAAAACTGGAGCAAAGTTTTTTTTAGATGAACATTGTTCATCAAATGGCCAGTAATAGATAGACAAGACTAGACAAGACATCATTAGAGTTGATTTAACCAAGTAAGATATAATGAACTACTTCATAATAATGGATATGGATGAGACGTTTTCTCACCTTGTATCCCATAAATATTTATTTGACCTGAAAAAAGTAAAATGTTGTGGGTATCACTTAGATGAAGTGATCAAGACTAGCAATGCATAAAACTGATATGAAATCCACTATAATCTTTTCTTTATATCCATTACAAATATATATCATTCTGTAATTCTAATTCAACTTGCAAAGAAAGAAAGTTATTGTAAGCAAGTTTTCTTGTTTGATCGCATGACCTGAGCATTCCACTTTATTATTTAGATGCTATTTCTATAAGAACAATCAAATTCAAGGAATTGTGGTCCCCCGCTTTTGGGTGTTTGTCTTTAAAGAAATCCTTACAGACATCCCCCCATTCTTAAGTTTTAATAATACTAGTATATCTCATATATTATCAACATTCTAAATATGAAAGATTAACTCCAAGAAAAGGTCAAAAGGTACAAACTTTTGTTTTGTTTCCAAGGGACAGGGCTTATGAAAAGGTATGCACATGTGAAATATTTAAGACCTATGATTTAAATTAAAATCAAAAACTTATGGTCGAGGTTGAAGTTTTTAAATGTGGGTCAACCTCCATGGAAAAGGTCACAAGGTCAGAATGTTGTTACCAACAGAAAGGTCTCATCACAAGGAATACACATGTGAAATGTGAAAGCCCTATCATTTTCCATTAAAAAGTTATGGACAAGGTTATAGTTTTTTGAAAAGTAGGTCGAACTCAAAAGGTCAAGGTCACAAGGTCAAAATATTTGATATCCATGGAAAGGTCTTGTCACAAGGAATACACATATGAAATATCAAAGCCCTATCACTTTCCATCCAAAAGTTATGGTCAAGGTTTAAGTTTTTAATAAGAAGGTCAAAGTCCAAGGTCAAGGTCACAAGGTCAAAATTTTTGGTATCAATGGAAAGGTCTTGTCACAAGGAATACACATGTGAAATATCAAAGCCCTATCACTTTCCATTCAAAAGTTACGGTCAAGGTTAAAGTTTTTAATAAGTAGGTCAAAGTCCAAGGTCAAGGTCACAAGGTCAAAAATTTTGGTATCCATGGAAAGGTCTTGTCACAAGGAATACACATGTGAAATATCAAAGCCCTATCACTTTCCATTCAAAAGTTATGGTCAAGGTTAAAGTTTTTAATAAGTAGGTCAAAGTCCAAGGTCAAGGTCACAAGGTCAAAAATTTTGGTATCCATGGAAAGGTCTTGTCACAAGGAATACACATGTGAAATATCAAAGCCCTATCACTTTCCATTCAAAAGTTATGGTCAAGGTTAAAGTTTTTAATAAGTATGTCAAAGTCCAAGGTCAAGGTCACAAGGTCAAAAATTTTGGTATCCATGGAAAGGTCTTGTCACAAGGAATACACATGTGAAATATCAAAGCCCTATCACTTTCCATTCAAAAGTTATGGTCAAGGTTAAAGTTTTTAATAAGTAGGTCAAAGTCCAAGGTCAAGGTCACAAGGTCAAAAATTTTGGTATCCATGGAAAGGTCTTGTCACAAGGAATACACATGTGAAATATCAAAGCCCTATCACTTTCCATTCAAAAGTTATGGTCAAGGTTAAAGTTTTTAATAAGTAGGTCAAAGTCCAAGGTCAAGGTCACAAGGTCAAAAATTTTGGTATCCATGGAAAGGTCTTGTCACAAGGAATACACATGTGAAATATCAAAGCCCTATCACTTTCCATTCAAAAGTTATGGTCAAGATTAAAGTTTTTAATAAGTAGGTCAAAGTCCAAGGTCAAGGTCACAAGGTCAAAAATTTTGGTATCCATGGAAAGGTCTTGTCACAAGGAATACACATGTGAAATATCAAAGCCCTATCAATTTCCATTCAAAAGTTATGGTCAAGGTTAAAGTTTTTAATAAGTAGGTCAAAGTCCAAGGTCAAGGTCACAAGGTCAAAAATTTTGGTATCCATGGAAAGGTCTTCTCCCAAGGAATACACATGTGAAATATCAAAGCCCTATCACTTTCCATTCAAAAGTTATGGTCAAGGTTAAAGTTTTTAATAAGTAGGTCAAAGTCCAAGGTCAAGGTCACAAGGTCAAAAATTTTGGTATCCATGGAAAGGTCTTGTCCCAAGGAATACACATGTGAAATATCAAAGCCCTATCACTTTCCATTCAAAAGTTCTGCACAAGGTTAAAGTTTTTAATAAGTAGGTCAAAGTCCAAGGTCACAAGGTCAAAAATTTTGGTATCCATGGAAAGGTCTTGTCCCAAGGAATACACATGTGAAATATCAAAGCCCTATCACTTTCCATTCAAAAGTTATGGTCAAGGTTAAAGTTTTTAATAAGTAGGTCAAAGTCCAAGGTCAAGGTCACAAGGTCAAAAATTTTGGTATCCATGGAAAGGTCTTGTCCCAAGGAATACACATGTGAAATATCAAAGCCCTATCACTTTCAATTCAAAAGTTCTGCACAAGGTTAAAGTTTTTAATGAGTAGGTCAAAGTCCAAGGTCACAAGGTCAAAAATTTTGGTATCCATGGAAAGGTCTTGTCCCAAGGAATACACATGTGAAATATCAAAGCCCTATCACTTTCCATTCAAAAGTTATGGTCAAGGTTAAAGTTTTTAATAAGTAGGTCAAAGTCCAAGGTCAAGGTCACAAGGTCAAAAATTTTGGTATCCATGGAAAGGTCTTGTCACAAGGAATACACATGTGAAATATCAAAGCCCTATCACTTTCCATTCAAAAGTTATGCACAAGGTTAAAGTTTTTGTGACTGACGGACAGACAGACGGACAGACGGACGAACCGGTTTTAATGTCCCCGCGCTTTCGCGAAAGTGGGGGACAACAATATTTATTCCTAGATGCTACCTACAAATTTACGAACCCACGAAACTGTCATTTTCAATGAAACCACAAACTTTGGAACCCATGAAAATAAAGTACATGTATTTCACAGTAAGTACTCCTTAATCTTTTATTCTGGGGGCATAAAAAGTATATAAAAGGTCAGGGTACTCCTACAACCTACTTTTGTCTGTGGTGGCAATAACTGTAGAGGATAATTGGCTCTTCATTACAATCAAGTTTCAATAAAACCCCTCTAGCAGTTCTGGAGATGAAGTCCAAAATATATGAAAATAAGACCACTCCATTTTCATTTACATTAGAAAAGAAACCAGAAAAATTGAATTATTGAACAAAATCAATATTAAAGAATTGAATAACATCAATGTCTGACTTAAGTTTGCAGTAAATGAGTGCATAAAATCATAAATTTATTGAATTATTCAAAGAAGGGCATTGTATTTTGCCTGATGATGGAATTGCATGATAAACAACAACACTTTCAAGGGACCGTTAGTACTACATTTCTACTAAGTGTCACCAAAATGCATTTTGTGGTTCTGGAGAAAAAGTAAAAGTTTAAAACTGAAGACAAATTGCAATGACATAAACTGACTTCAGCTTTGCTCAGGTGAATTAAAAAGACCTCATCCATTTTTTATTACCCTGGGCTCAATAGATACTTATTATGGACATAGAGGACCATAAAACATTCATAATGCTGAGAGAATTGAGTCCATCAAAAATGGTTTAAAAATAAATTTTGAGCAAAGGAATGGTTTAGGGAAGAAGAGGCATGGACGTAAGGAGGGCTCCAGCTAATTGGTTGTTTGTATTTGACAGTAAAGCTAATATAACAATAGTTTTGTTGTAATACTTACCCTACAGGACCTCTTGGTGATGACGTATCAAAATTCTTCAGGCGTTTCCCATATTTCTCTCGATCCTCATGTGCCTTGAGTACTTTGACATATGGACATGCAATATACACACCCTTATTAACTATATCTTGTACGTCAAGTATTTCATCGTGTGAATCAAAGTCCAACAAACTGAAAAAGTAATAAATTTATGAATCGCAAGCGATATAAGTCCCCTACCGGCATTAATCCATGTCCTTCAACTCTGCCTTGACCTGTACTTACACCAAAAGATGAATCCAACATCAAAATAAGTTCAATATGTATATTAGAAAAAGTGTCTGCATGGAAAACAAGAAAATTTAATGAAATTTGCTATGAGGCCATACCTTTTGTAAGAACAAATAAATCAAAGCCAACTTCAACTTATTCTTTATCATACTGTAATGTATCTGCATACCAAAAATCAGCTCAATATTTACAACAACAGGCATGAAAAGACTGGAAACTGAGAAGTTCATGAAATTTGCTAAGTCCAGGGGCCATAACTCCTGACCTGTAGAAATAGGTCAATCAAATTGAAACATGAACTTGATTTGCTTCACACTGAGATATATTCACATACCAAAAATGATTTCAATATCTGCAATATCATGGAAGAAAATTCCGGAAAACTGAGAATTTCATGAAATTTGTGAAGTCCAAGGGCCATAACTCTTGTGAATACAGGTCAATCAAAACCAAACTCGTTCTTGATCTGTATAACACTAAGATGTAATCACATATAAAAAAATATTTCAATATCTACAACAACAGCCGAGAGAAGTCCGTAAATGTGAGAATTTAATGAATTTGCCAAGTCCAGGGGCCATAACTCTTGTAAAAATAGGTCAATCGGAACCAAAATCATACTTGAGCTGTATAACACTATAATGCATTCACATATAAAAAATTATTTCAATATCTGGAATACCGTGGAAGAAAAGTCCGGAAAACTGAGAATTTCATGAAATTTGCTAAGTCAAAGGGCCATAACTGTAGTAACCAGAAGTCTCTGACAAGACTGCAGCTCTCCTGGTTGTTTTTTCTTTAAAACATCAATTTCCTTTCTTTTTTTAACCAAAGACCATAGGGAGCAGGTGCTCTAACAAATTATAAGTAGCACGACAAAAAAAAAACATATTCATTAGACTGCAACTAGAATATCACTCATATAATTTATAATATCCGAGATATAGTATTTCAAAAAAGAATGCCATACCCATTTTCCTAGATCCTAGGGCCCAGGGACTTCTAGCTCAAATGAACTTTCAATGACATAACTAGACCACAGACCAAACATATTGCAAAAAGCATTAATTCTCCATCATTTATAGTGTCAGAGAAGTTGGGAGCGCACTATTACATGGAGTTATATAGGAGAAAATGACCACACCCATTTTCTAAAACCCTGGGGGTCAGGGGCTCAAACAAAATATCAGGTGCACAGCTAGACTATAAAGCCATCATATTGCAAAAAGAATTAAGTCTCCATCATTTATAGTGTCATAGGATTTGTGAGCACAAGATTACAAAGAGTTATATAGGAGAAAATGACCACACCCATTCCTAAGACCCTGGGGGTCAGGAGCTTAAACAAAACATCAGGTGCACAGCTAGACCACAGACCCATCATATTGCAAAAAGAATTAAGTCTCTATCATTTATAGTGTCAGAGGAGTTGCGAGCCCAAGATTACATAGAGTTACATAGGAGAAAATGACCACACCCATTTTCTGAGACCCTGGGGGTCCAGCCTCAAACAAAACATCAGGTGCACAACTAGACCACAAACCCATCATATTGCAAAAAGAATTAAGTCTCCATCATTTATAGTGTCAGAGGAGTTGTGAGCACAAGATTACAAAGAGTTACATGTATATAGGAGAAAATGACCTCACCCATTTTCTAAGACTATGGGGGTCAGGTGCTTAAACAAAACATCAGGTTCACAACTAAACCACAAACCCATCATATTGCAAAAAGAATTAAGTCTCCATCATTTATAGTGTCAGAGGAGTTGCAAGCACAAGATTACATAGAGTTATATAGGAGAAAATGACCACGCCCATTTTCTAAGACCCTGGGGGTCAGGGGCTCAAACAAAATATCAGGTGCACAACTAGACCACAGACCCATCATATTGCAAAAAGAATTAAGTCTCCATCATTTATAGTGTCAGAGGATTTGAAAGCACAAGATTATATAGAGTTATATAGGAGAAAATGACCACACCCATTTCTAAGACCCTGGGGTCAGGGACTCAAACAAAATATCAGGTGCACAACTAGACCACAGACCCATCATATTGCAAAAAGAATTAAGCCTCCATCATTTATAGTGTCAGAGGAGTTGCGAGCACAAGATTACATAGATTTTCATAACCACGCCCATTTTCTAAGTCCCTGGAGGTCAGGGGCTGAAACCAAATGTCAGGTGCACAACTAGACCACATACAAAGTAGGATGCAAAAAGAATTAACTTTCTATCACCAATGGTTTGAGAGGAGTTGTGAGCACAAGAATTTTTTATGGACGGACGGACGGACGGACGCCGGACGACAGGGTATTGCATAAGCTCGACTGGTTTGAGACCAGTAGAGCTAAAAATAGGTAAATCGAAACCAAACTTGAACTTGATCTGTATCTCATTGAGATAAAGTCACATACCACATATGTTTAAGTTTTTAGTTCGGACAAACAGACAAACAGACAGACAATCAGACGGACAGGCCAAAAACTATATGCCCCCCAAATCTGTGATTACGGGGGCATAAAAATAAATTGATTATTTGTACCAGTTTTCCTTTATATGTCCGGAAACCACAAAATTTTGAATTTTTCTAGGTTTCAAGGGGCATAACTCTGTACGTAATTGAGGGACATGACCCATATTTGATCTTGACCTGTATTTCTTGGTGTAAAAGCTATATGCAAGAAATGAATTTATTATCTGTAATGGTGTTCCTATAAATGTCCAGAAACCACAAAATTTTGAATTTTTCTAAGTTTCAAGGGGCATAACTCTGCACAAAATTGAGGGACATGACCCATATTCCAACTTGACCTGTATTCCTTGGTGTAAAAGGAATATGCAAGGTATGAAGTGTCTATGTGTAAGCAGTTTCCTTCAAATGTCCGGAAACCACAGGTGGGACACATGCACGCGCGCACATGTGCATGGACATGTGCATCACTATTTATACCCCCACCATTGTAAGGCAGGGGTATAAAAATTTCAGATATCCATGGAAAGGTCTTGTCACAAGGAATACACATGTGAAATATGATAGCCTTATCACTTACCAATCAAATGTTATGGCCAAGGTTAAAGTTTGTGAAAAGTAGGTCAAACTCCAAGGTCAAGGTCACAAGGTAAAAAAATTTGGTATCCATGGAAAGGTTTTGTTACAAGGAATACACATGTGGAATATCAAAGCTCTATCACTTAACTTACCATTCAAAAGTTATGGACAAGGTCAAAGTTTTTGTGACTAACGAACAGACAGAGGGACAAACCAGTTTTAATGTTCCTGTGCTTTCGCAAAAGCGGGGGACAAAAAGACGTGATTATGAGAAATACATGTAGCAAAATTTAATACTTACCGTTCCACTCTAAATCCTAATGCTGGAGAAAAGTAGTTTTGTACACAAAGATAGACTTTTTCCATTGAATCGCAATTAGGATTTATTATTACACCATAATGAGGATCTATATTCACGTCGGATGGATATACCCTGAAAATACAGAAATAACACAGCACTTTATGATACATTCATTTATCACATGATACACCCGTTATGCAGTTTCATAAAGCCATTTCATAAATATATGATATGATAACTCGTTACATATCACTCTGCTTGAATGCGATTGGTCGAGTTTGGAACCTAATCACATGAACCTTGACAAATGTGACCTTTCAAATATCGGTCAACCGTTAAATTCAGACCCGGAGTCAATATCAATGATTAAAATTGTTGTTGTTGAATTAATTCTTGCATTAAAATACTATTCAAAATTGAAATACTTTTCTCTTACGCACAGAATATCTATACGATGGGGGAAACTACTTCTCATGGCGTAGCAGACGACCTCTAGATCACAGCGTGATTCGCCTCTGTAGTTCTCGGAAACGTTGATTTCACGTTAGAAATACACATTTTTTGGCAATATCATGTGATAAAAAGAATCTCAAATGAATTTTCATTTCATACGATGTATTATGAAACTCGTTGTGCGTTTTTATATCCCCTCGCCAAGGCTCGGGAATATAAAACTCACAACTCGTTTCATAATACATCGTATGAAATGAAAATTCATTTGAGATCCTATATATATAACATATACCTGAGTATGGTGTTTGCTGCGTACGGCTATATGGAATTATTACATGCATCATCTACTAAGCATATGGCAATTAGTATGTCATACGTGCAGACAACGTGCGTGCAACTTGCTTACGAAATACAATCTCCATGCATCTTCTGTGTTATCATGTGGGTGTTGTATTTACATGTACTGCTAATGCATGGGTTCCTCACTCCCTTACGCAACAAGTATGTTGCACATGCTTACAACGTACTCACAACATGCATGTTGTACTTCTTGATGAATATGTAGACTGAACACAGATAGGCCACACCAAAAGTTCTGCATGCACTTAAACTGCTACATCCTGTCTCTGTGTTCCCAAATCTGTACAAAGGCCATACGGACGACATACTGTCGTTTACAATACTACCTTAATCTAATTACTTTGAGTCTTTAATTAAATACTACCTTAATTCAATTACTTTGTGTCTTTTACAATACTTACCTAATCTAATTACTTTGTGTCGTTTACAATACTACCTTAATCTAATTACTCTGTGTCTTTAATTAAATACTACCTTAATTCAATTACTTTGTGTCTTTTACAATACTTACCTTAATCTAATTACTTTGTGTCATTTACAATACTTACCTTAATCTAATTACTTTGTGTCTTTTACAATACTTACCTTAATCTAATAACTTTGTGTCATTTACAATACTACCTTAATCTAATAACTTTGTGTCATTTACAATACTTACCTTAATCTAATTACTTTGTGTCTTTTACAATACTTACCTTAATCTAATAACATCTAATAACTTTGTGTCATTTACAATACTTACCTTAATCTAATTACTTTGTGTCATTTACAATACTACCTTAATCTAATAACTTTGTGTCATTTACAATACTTACCTTAATCTAATTACTGTGTGTAATTTACAATACTTACCTTAATCTAATTACTTTTTTTAACTGTTTTGTGTTTTTTCCATACTTACCTGACTATAATTGCCTTGCTTCTTTTAAAATACTTACGTAACTCTTTTTACTCTGCATTTTTGGTAACTCTGTGCCACTCTTCCTTCTTGATCCTTATACTCTTTATTGTGTCGGACTGGCTCCACCTTAAAATAAAGTACTGCATTCAAGTATACAAAATAATTGAGTTGAAGCAAATCACTATCTGACATAATGATATCATAATGACAGTCATTAGAGAAATGAAGAAAGCGTAATACCATCCTGCTACGTCTTTCGGTACAGTTTTGGACATAATAACTTTCACTCTCTTTGACCATAATACATTGTTTAGAATAAGGATCACTGACGAGGGTTAAGTACCCAAAACATGCATGTTTGGTCCATGCTGCAAATTTATCTGTTCTTAAATGATGCTATTGAATTTGAAGACATTTAACAAAATAAAGTGCTCACAGAGAAATGAAGAAAGCATGTAACAGTAAAATACTGAGAAATGAAGAAAGCATGTAACAGTAAAATACTCACAGAGAAATGAAGGAAGCATGTAACAGTAAAATGCTCACAGAGAAATGAAGGAAGCATGTAACAGTAAAATACTCACAGGGAAATGAAGGAAGCATGTAACAGTAAAATACTCACAGAGAAATGAAGAAAGCATGTAACAGTAAAATACTCACAGAGAAATGAAGGAAGCATGTAACAGTAAAATACTCACAGAGAAATGAAGAAAGCATGTAACAGTAAAATACTCACAGAGAAATGAAGGAAGCATGTAACAGTAAAATACTCACAGAGAAATGAAGAAAGCATGTAACAGTAAAATACTCACAGAGAAATGAAGGAAGCATGTAACAGTAAAATGCTCACAGAGAAATGAAGGAAGCATGTAACAGTAAAATACTCACAGAGAAATGAAGGAAGTATGTAACAGTAAAATACTCACAGAGAAATGAAGAAAGCATGTAACAGTAAAATACTCACAGAGAAATGAAGGAAGCATGTAACAGTAAAATACTCACAGAGAAATGAAGGAAGCATGTAACAGTAAAATACTCACAGAGAAATAAAGAAAGCATGTAACAGTAAAATGCTCACAGAGAAATGAAGGAAGCATGAAAAAGTCAAGGTCAAAGGTCATGGTCTCAAATGAAAGGTCTCGTCAAAAGGTATCTACATGTGAAATATCAAAGCCCTATCCGTTATAGTTCAAGAGATATAGCCCAGGTTAAAGTTTTGGCAAAGTAGGTCAAAGTCCAAGGTCAAGGTCACATGGGCAAAGGTAATAATCTCAAATAAAACGTCTCGTCAAAAGGTATTTACATGTGAAATCCGTTGTAGTTCGATATAGCCCAGGTTAAGGTTTTTGAAAAAAAGTTCAAAGTCCAAGGTCAAGGTCACTAAGTCAAAGGTCATGGTCTCAAATGAAAGTTCTCATCACAAGATATCTACATGTGAAAGCATTATAGTTCAAGAGATATAGCCCAGGTTAAGGTTTTTGAAAAGTACATTGTAGGCCAAAGTCTGAGGGCGAGGTCATTAGGTCAAAGGTCTTGGTCTCAAATGAAAGGTTTCGTTACAAGGTATCTGCATGTGAAATATCAAAGCCCTATCCCATATATAGCCCAGGTTAAAGTTTAATCTACGGACGACGACGACGACGACGACGACGACAACGACGCCGGGGGTGTGGCATTAGCTATCCGGACTTTTTCGTCCCGGCGAGCTAAAAGCGCGTCAAAAATTTGATATCCGATTTCAGCGAAATGAACAAACTTGAATAATACATGTACATCCTTCTTGATCACTCAGATACCATTACTTTTTCAATTCATGCAGCGGTTCTGGAAAAGAAGATTTTTTTAAAGATGGGTACCCTCTGGGGCCTATTTGACCCCGCCTTGGATCCACCCCTGAAGGGATCCGACCGAAATTAACAAATTTGGTAGAGGACCTTTAGTACTTCATGCGCATACCACGTTTAAGCGGTTTCGAAGAAGTTGAAAATATGAAAAGTTAACGGACGGACGACACACAAATCGGTATGAAAATAGCTCTTTTTGTGACTTCGGCTCAGGTGAGCTAAAAAGAATACATGAAATATTGAACAATGAGAGAAAAATAATCAATCACCAGATGTGATCAGGGACACAAAAAGCATACCCTCGTGTCCAGGACATACTTCGGCAAGCATTGTCTTGGTGGTCAAGAAAATCCCGGACACTCTGGTTGGCTTTGCCTTGTCCTGATAAGATCTGGTGAAAGATTCTATTTATCTTGAAAAGTTTTATTGGATAATTCTTATTACGTGGACGCCGTTTACAATGACTTCATTATATGCCCCCTTTTTTCCTGTAGAATTTCAAATGTCGAGAATGTTTCCTTTATTTTTGAATTTCAGGCTGAAATGAATTCAGTTTTAAGTTGAAGATGAACCAGCTTAAGGCACGATCTTTTTTAATGTAGAAAACGACTTTAAAATCAGGCCACGAATTATAGTATGATAGAGTTGGTATGATGACTAACCACCATACAGACAGGCAGTTTCTCTAATAGAGACATGTATCCCACTGTAGTATTTAAAGGATTATTTCGATATTCTGCATAACAGATAATACTCTAGATAAAACTTTAAAGTTCCCGATGGGTTGTCAAGGCACGGAACACTTTACATTCCCCTTCTTTTTGTTTGCTCCAATCATTCAGAACAGTCGCTTCATGATAGGCGAGTGTTTGCCAGTTGATTGTAAACGTAGTCTGTTGTCCTCTCAATACAAATGTAGTAAATTAAACACCAAACATATTTAAGTTTCAAGCTTCAGATACGAGTTTTACATTCATACCTTGGAAAACAATTCAAGATTATACGTAACAATGTCATGTCATCATTATTTTGAAAAAATCTATTGTGTGTGTTTTTATGTCCCCGGACTTTGCTTGTCCGTCTGTTTGTTGGTCCGTGGCAAATATCAATATGACCTTGACCTTCTTCCTACTTTTGAAAAACTTTAACATTGGGCATAACTTCGAAATGATGATTGATAGAGCTTTCATATTTCACATGTATATTCCGTGTAACAAGACCTTTCCATTGAAAACAACATTTTTGACTTGGCTACCTTGTCATTTGACTTACTTTTATCAACCAAGTTTAACGTACTTAAGATAAAACTGTGTTGATACTGACAAAGATACCGACAGGGGCATTAGTATTTTACAACAGTTTTTATTTTCTATTGTTTTTGTTGTTTGTATATCTATTTATTTATTTTTGTTGTTGGTGGGGGTTTCTTTTTTTTTGGGGGGGGGGGGGTTACTCCATCTCTGCCTTTTCGAATGGGCAAAAGAGGACGAAATATGAAGATACATACATTGGAAGTCAGATTAATCCTTCACATATTTTGATAAATCCCAAGAATCGATATAGTACTGATTTTTTTTTAAAGATAACGTCTCTCGTTGAAAGAAAAAAAATAGCGCTCAATTACACAAACATTATGTCCCTTGTTGAGGCACTTTATCATGTTTATAGAGCGATCTCTTGCACTTCATAAATTATAAGGGGTTGAAAACTTTTGTATTCTACTATTTTGGGGGTTTAATTTGAATGATTCTTTCCCTTAAAATTGATTTTATTGTTTTTCGATCAATTTGTCGATTAAACAACACGGAGTCTCTCCATATCATTCTTGTTTACTTCAGTCTAAGAGGCAGACATCTGAACGATCAAAGCCCCTCCTAGAGAAGCAAGGAAACAAAAGGTCGTACATGGCAATATTTCCAATACCAGGTAAAATCACCTGTTGACTCCCGCCGTTTAATTGAACAATTCCTTTGCTTCTGCTAATGGATTTATATGGAATTACCAATGAGCAGTTCATTAGTGATGTGTAACTAATTTACTGGCAACTACATATCAGACAAAAGTCATCAAGTAGTTATCGTCTACATAAAATATTGATGACTTATCAATACTGAGACTGGAATAAGTACATAAGACCATCATGGTTGGTGGACTATTGCCGTATACCAGTGTTTACACATGGTAGAATATTTATGCCTTACAACAATCAGATTCTAGGAAACCATCCAGTTATATTATCATTCTTAAAGCCCCCTTCACATATGGGCGAATCTATTAAACGAAGTCTTGCGAATTAGGAAAATTTCTCAAACCTTGCGAATTGTGAACGAAAATATCCCTTAAAATTTGAAAGGAGTAGGTTCGGTAACCATGGAATTCGGCCCTGTCGTACTTTTTAATGAAATTTTGTATGTTAAATAACTGATGTTTGCAGTTTCTAAAACTGTTTTCTTTTTTCAAATATCTTTAAAATTGACGAAAATATGTGGAATCGTTTAAGGCATGGTATAGCGTATTGAGCGACGTCAATGACGTCGTCACATGACGTCCTCACGACGTTGTGTCGCCATAAGGAATTCTAACGGAAACAATAAATGAAAAGTAAACCAAGAAGAAAAAAACACTTGCTTACTAGATAGTTTCTTAATTTCAATGGACGTTGTCTTTAGCTAATAACAATCCATTTTAGCGCCTGGTAAATGTATCTTTTACATTCTACAGAACATAGATTGTGTTCCATTTCCAGTTATTGTGTATTTTTACTAGATTTGAAAATCAACAAATTATATCATTCAGATCATCGCATAGGCCATTGTACTAGTATAAATATAGTTAATTGCGCAAAATTGATAAAGATCGATTTTCAAGATTAAGATTACGGGGGAAAATTTCAAATAAACACAGAAAAATCCAATGTGTTTGTAAATCGCATTACACGAAAACGCCATTTTCACTCACATTCCATTGTCATGGGGGTAAATCAAATCAAGTACTATATAAATCTGCACCACAGCGTTTCTCCGTAGGGAATACAGTGTGTAACATAGAGTTGTCAAACGGCCTATATATCAGAAGCGAAAACGATCACTGGAAGAAGTCTGCAGGTAAGGTGTATAACAGACTAATTATTATAATGCATGGAATCGATATAAAATTACCCTGAAAGAAATGTAGCTAGTCAGCTAATGGTCCGATGGTAATTAAATAATCCAGATAAAATAGCAAAGTCAAAGCAACATGCAAAGTATGTGCAATTAATAAACAAGAAGTAATCCAACAACCATATAACATACAATCCATAACCGCCTATCCTGTACAACAAACACAAGTTATCCAACAACCATATATCAACCACCCAGAACCACCTATCCAGTACAGTAAACACAAGAAGTAATCCAACAACCATGTACCAACCACCCATAACCGCCTATCCTGTAAAGTAAGCACAAAAAGTAATCCAACAACCATATAACAACCATCCATAACCACCTATCCTGTAAAGTAAGCACAAAAAGTAATCCAACAACCATATAACAACCATCCATAACCACCTATCCTGTACAGTAAGCACAAGAAGTAATACAACAACCATATACCAACCATCCAGAACCGCCTATCCTGTACAGTAAGCACAAATAGTAATACAACAACCATATACCAACCATCCAGAACCACCTATCCTGTACAGTAAACACAAGAAGTTATCCAGCAACCATATACCAACCATCCATAACTGCCTATCCTATACAGAAAACACAAGAAGTAGTCCAACAACCATATATCAACCACCAAGACCAACCTATCCAGTACAGTAAACACAAGAAGTAATCCAACAACCATGTACCAACCACCCATAACCACTCATATTGTACAGTAACCACAAGAAGTAATCCAACAACCATGTACCAACCACCCAGAACCACTCATCTTGTACAGTAAACTTAAGGCACTCCATTGTCTTCTTTCTGGTTTACTTCAAGAGATAAGAAGCAAAACTTCATGATCAAAGCCACTAGGTCAAACGCCATTGTATCAAGTAAAAGGTCACATGAGGAATTATTGTGTGAAATACCAAAGGCCCCCTACCACTGCAGTTCAAGAGATACGGCTCATGTTAATGACTGTTTTTTTTTTACGTACATGTAGGTCAAATCCAAAAGTGAAGGTCACTACTACAGAAATAAGTCATATGGTACAATGTACCAAAGTAAAAACCGAAGTCAAGGGGTTCTACCTACATGTGCAAGCATACAGTGTCATTTCCAGTATGATATTGGGCAGTGTCAGTGTATGAGGTAAATAATTTGTGACATCAACTTCTATGGAAACCAGCGTGAAATTAAGACAAAATAAGCTTAAAATGCATCAAAGATGCAAAGTGCCGAGTTGCAAAACTTGAATGTAAGTATGAACATTCAGACTTAAAATATACAAGAATTGTATAAATATATGGTCTCGACAGATGGGAGGCATTATTAGAACGTTTCAGGTTGATACACATTCATATATAATCCAGAAACCATTTTCTATTATCTGAGTCCTACAAATTTGACCTTTGATCTTTTGATCCCAAAATCAATATATCATCCTTGATTCATGGGAAACATTTCTGGCAAGTTTCATGATCATATGTGCAATACATGTTCAAATATGGTCCAGAAACCATTTTCATTCATCTGATTCCTATGATCTTGACCTTTTGACCTCAAATTCAATGGAAGGATTCCTTGATTCATGGGAAATATTTCTGGAAACATTAAGTCCTGTGACCTTGATCTTTGACCCTTTGACCCCTAAATCAAAAGTGGTCATTTTCTATTCACTGGAAACATTTCTGGCAAGTTACATGATTATAGGTGCAATACAGGCTCAAATTCAGTCAGGAAACCATTTTTAATCATCTTAGTCCTGTGACCTTGACCTTTGACCTTTTAACCCCAAAATTGATAGTGGTCATCCTTGATCCATGGGAAACATTTCTGGCAAGTTTCATGATTATAATTGCAATACAGGCTGAAATATGGTCCGGAAACCACTTTAATCCACTTTAATCATCGGAGTCCTGTGACCTTGACCTTTGACCTTTTGACCCCAAAATCAATAGGGGTCATTCTTGATTCATGGGAATCATTATTGGCAAGTTTCATGACTTTAGGTGCAATACAGGCTAAAATATGGCCAGGAAACCATTTTCAATCATTAGAGTCCTGTGACCTTGACCTTTGACCTTTTGACCCCAAAATCAAAAGTGGTCATTTTCTATTCAAGGGAAACATTTCTGGCAAGTTTCATGATTATAGGTGCAATACAGGCTGAAATATGGTCCGAAAACCAATTTCAATCAACAGAGTCCTGTGACCTTGACCTTTAACCTTTTGACCCCAAAATCAATAGGCCTCATCCTTGATTCAAGGGAAACATTTCTGGCAAGTTTCATGATTATAGGTGCAATACAGGCTGAAATATGGTCCGGAAACCATTTTCAATCATCCGAGTCCTGTGACCTTGACCTTTGACCTTTTGACCCCAAAATCAATAGGGCTCATCCTTGACTAATGGTGAGTAAGTGTATGAAGTTTCATTGTTATAGCCTCTTTCGTAGTTGACTTATAGTCCGGAAACCAATTGTTGACGCCCTCCCGCCCGCCCAGACGCCCGCCCAGACGCCCGCCCAACCGCCCGCCCAGACGCCCGCCCGCCCGCCCGTCTCACATCAAATTAAGAGCCGAGTTTTGCAACTCGGCTAAAAAAAACTTAATATACAACGGGTTTTTTTTAAGTATTTTATCACGTCATGGTGTATTTACGCCAGATGCAGTACAAAATGGGATAAGAAAAGACGACCAAGTTAAAGTAATATATTTACATAAATTTGTATAGAATTGACACTGTGATTACAGGAGTATAACCGCCGTGGCTCGATTAGAACTATGATGTCATATACCGGTACGCAGTAACGGAACCTTAGCAACGGGATAAACGTCTTCTAAGTTTATAGCTCAAATTAAGACACGATCTCTCCGGGGCTCTAAGAAAAGCTGAAAATGGAGGCGAAGCGTGTGAAATCTCACAACAAAAACACCCATGGTGTTTTTTAAAGGCCAGGATCAGTTTCGTTAACAATGGTGTATAATATACCAAAGGTCCAAGGTTGTAATTATCCTACAGATGAAATATAGAACGAAAAGATCTTTATACAAACTTACTTTTTAAAGTAAACATTTTCATGGCCCTCCAAAAATTCTCTTTACTTTAAATTTCAGAATACATAAGAAAACAGTTCAGATTTTCTAAAATCATAAAGGCTATGCATTGATATTATACAAATATGGACTTGGTCGAGGTCATTATGTCATTATAATGACCCGATGAGATTTGTAATATTGACCGAGGCCGAAGGCCGAGGTCAATATTATAAATCTCATCGGGTCATTATAATGACATAATGACCGAGGCCAAGTCCTTATTTGTTATATTATATAACGAATTGTAAGACTGCATATGATTAAAATAATGATTCAAATCAATATGAACACATAATTTTTAGTTCAGAACTTCACAATTAATAGCACTTTTTTTGTGAAAAGTGTTTCTAAACTTTTAAAATTTAACAAAATAACTATCTTAATTTTTATCGTAAATACTTAAATCAGGACAAATACCACACCGAGTCATTATCTTCCGTCAGCGGTCATTATCGGAAAATAATGACTCGCGCTCCAGCCAATCAGAATCGACGTTACATCCTGGTTATATAATATCAAAAGATAGTAGCTTCAAATTAATTCTCAACGAATGCTTGTTACATTCATCTGTAATTCTATTTTGATTTTTGTCGTTTGTCAAGTAATGCTTTTATTTCTTATGATGATATTGGAACTAGGAAAACCTTGCTGCTTCTGAAGGGAGTGATATCTGGAAAAACACCGATTCTAGATCTCTTTCATTATCTACGCATTTCTCTCTCTTCCGAACAATACTGCCATTTGATATACCAACAAAAATCTAGATCCTCCTCTAGTGCCTTCATTTGGCATCATCTCTTATTACAAGTATAATACATGTATACTATTTTATGGTTTTGACGCTTGATAATTCGTTTTCTAATCATAATCAAAGTCTTCAAATATGATAATAATTTCGACGCTTGGTCTGTATTTAAAACAGCAAAAGATATCAACACTGTCTTTTCAACTAGCCATAGACCGAAAAGTAGCGTTGTCAAGGAGACCAAATAAACATTTCAACCATTATTTGTTACTGTTATAAGTCATTAATTACCATACACGTTATAGGAGGATTGTATTCTATACAATCAGTCATTGGCATTAAATATCACAAAGATTTGGTAGTGTCATCAACAAGAGATTATTGGTTTGTCCAAACAAGGCGATCCCAGACACTTACACAAGGATAAAATAAGGTCACCCGTGTACCATACAGATAAATTTTTCATGAAAATCCGTTGAGTACACAATTTTCAACCTAAAGACTAGTTTCAAGAGATCTTTCCATTCATTCAGAATCGACAGAAATGTTTCAACAACTTCATACCTTTTGTTCTCAAAATGAATCAGTAGTGCTTAGCACTGCTTACTCTTATTGTTTAGGGGTAAATGTCCAACTGAACTGGGTATTTGTACTAGATTCTGGTGAATTTAAGTTTTTATGTTTAGTTCTATTATAGGTGATAACACCATCGTTCGAGGTAGGGTGTGCAGTGCCTAATGAAACTATGATGAAATTCAATTTCCGTACAAATGTTGAACATGTCTATCTAAAGTGACAACATTAACATAACAAGAGGCCAAAGTGGGCTAAATAAACAAATCTCGTAGGTGGTCTTGAATACGTGCTTTCTGTAAAGTTGTGTGAAATGTTGTGCAGTGGGGCTAAGTGGTCTAAAAGGCGAAGTCGAATATATACATCAGCCAATCAGAGCCCTTGGTGGCCATCTTGAAAAATCTTCCATCTTATCACCTAAGACCTTAGTAATCAAAACTAATTTTCCTAGACCCCAGTGAAGAACATTTCATTTTCCTGCACGTAATGTTAGACTTGAAGTCAATATTTTGTTACGTTCTAACTCCAAACCTGTACTCCTGGCAGAGTTAAAGAGAAAAGCCAAATGCGTTAATTCAATGATACGGATTAAATAGCAAATAATAATAGAACTTTTTAACCAACAATAAGCTGACTACATTATAATCCCTTGATCCATTTTGACAATACCATAAGGACATTTAATCAGAGTTAGTCACGGCGCATGATTTCAAATAATTTACTACAGTTTATTCATTCATGTTGCTATTTTGATCATGTTGCCTGACATTACATTCGGCAATATTACATAGAACGTGATAACCGAGATATAATTATGAAACATTTGTACAGCATGATATTATAAATTGCCTAAATGTACAGCAGGATACTATACAGTATACTACCTTAACTCAAGAACAGTTTGTCACACTGTCAAACAACTAAGTTTATTGACGTTACGTTAGTATTTTTTAAGTTCAATGTTCAACACTAAGGTGTACCAAATGTACCCAGCGTAAAACTGTCCTATATATGCTCAGAATGAAACTGATCGTCTTACTAACATTTGTACTAAAATATGTCAATAACATCACAAGATCTACCGACGATACATAAGTCTACATAGTACATACCGAGTTGCATGAAGATTGTAAGATGAACAAAGAAGAGACTATGGGGGAGGAGTAATGGGACTTCAAACTTATGTAGATAAGAAGCCAAAACGAAAATGTACAGTGTATAGTATTGCTCAATGAGTCAAATGTAACAAGGTTTCCATTGTTTGACCTTATGCTTAACGAAGAAATACACTGGTATAGCCTTATGTACAATTGTAAATGCTAATCGGTTAAGGAATCAGAGTTTCTAGTTTCTGGTGGTCATCTCGGAACAAAAGCACGAATTTGTTAGATAATACTGATCAGTGCTTACAGGTTTTAAAATTCCACAATGACAAAGGACATGGTTGCGATGTTGAAACAGTCAAATTTTAACGAACAGACGGACGCCGGACAGAAAACACAATCTTAAGTTTATACATAGGACAAGAGTGACCGATATGATTCCAATATGTCCTCGTGCTTGATATGCTAATTAATTACTAAGGTAGATTGTACATGTACCTCTGGTCCAAAATAGGGGATTACACATTGGGTAAAGCTAATGAATGTTTCAAATATATTTTTGGTTAAAAATGTTTCTACAACGAAAAAAATTGAATTTTTGGATTTTTACATAAGGTGTAATGTTAAAGTTGGCGAACTTATTAGACTATAAAGATATCCAAACAATCTAGAGTCTTATTGAAAAGTTTTTATGGACATTTCAAAGATGATTAGCATGATAATTCAAAAAATACGATCTCTCGCGACTAGAGGTACGAGCTACCTTAAGTATTACTATAGGACGTATAAGAATCTGTAATATACATACATCATGATTCCTTGGTTTACTCCGGACCCGCTGAGTCGATTGTATATCTTTGTAGCTGTAATATAAAACAAAGGCACATTATATCTTATTTCATTCCAATAAATAAGTTACATGTATCATATAGTAATAATATACTAGTAACATATAAGTATAAATATTGTGATATAGGGTTAGAACGGGGAAGATACCGTTTAGCAGCTATTCTCTAGCTGTTCTGACCATGTTCAGATATGTAACATATCAAACCGTTTAGCAGCTATTCTCTAGCTGTTCTGACCATGTTCAGATATGTAACATATCACACCGTTTAGCAGCTATTCTCTAGCTGTTCTGACCATGTTCAGATATGTAAGATATCAAACCGTTTAGCAGCTATTCTCTAGCTGTTCTGACTATGTTCAGATATGTAACATATCAAACCGTTTAGCAGCTATTCTCTAGCTGTTCTGACTATGTTCAGATATGTAACATATCACACCGTTTAGCAGCTATTCTCTAGCTGTTCTGACCATGTTCAGATATGTAACATATCACACCGTTAAGCAGCTATTCTCTAGCTGTTCTGACTATGTTCAGATTTGTAACATATCACACCGTTTAGCAGCTATTCTCTAGCTGTTCTGACTATGTTCAGATATGTAACATATCACACCGTTTAGCAGCTATTCTCTAGCTGTTCTGACTATGTTCAGATATGTAACATATCAAACCGTTTAGCAGCTATTCTCTAGCTGTTCTGACTATGTTCAGATATGTAACATATCAAACCGTTTAGCAGCTATTCTCTAGCTGTTCTGACTATGTTCAGATATGTAACATATCACACCGTTTAAGTCTCAATATACCATGCGCTTTGAAGATACGTCACTAATGTTACCAGGGTTAACATAGGGGTTACATTAAATTGTGTATTTCTGAATTTGAATAGTGTTAATGTTGTTTATTTCTATTTCAATGTATAGAGGAGGCCATTCTGCAGTGAAAAAGTTCAATTAGTTGGATTCGAGACTGTACGCTATGAAATCAGGGTTAGCTCTGTGTCAAATGGGAAATCCCCTTATAAGCCTGTAATGATGAGTTGAAAGTAGCATGCTGTCCATGTGTGGTGATTTTTCTAGAAAATGAATCTAGGGACCTATTGCAAATGAGACCTTTTTGAAAACTGTAAGATTTTGTCTAAAAGATGAAACTTGTCTTTCTGGTGTAAGAATTCATATAACGAAATCTGATGTAGCTGAAAATGGGTAGGTTTTCAGCATTTTTGGTGATTTTTCATGGTTAGAATGGCACTCATTATATACAATCCCAACACTACAGGAAGCATATAGCTGATATGTTAATGTATATTTAAATTCTGCCACATACTAACTTTCAATTAAATCAAAAATTATTTGTGACAATTGGTTGCCATGGCAACAGAATTTAAAAATTCAAAATCTGCCTCTCACAGATGAGTTTTCATCCATTTGTTGGTATATTGAGACCTTAGCAGCTATTCTCTAGCTGTTCTGACTATGTTCAGATTTGTAACATATCACACCGTTTAGCAGCTATTCTCTAGCTGTTCTGACTATGTTCAGATTTGTAACATATCACACCGTTTAGCAGCTATTTTCTAGCTCTTCTGACTATGTTCAGATATGTAACATATCACACCGTTAAGCAGCTATTCTCTAGCTGTTCTGACTATGTTCAGATATGTAAGATATCAAACCGTTTAGCAGCTATTCTCTAGCTGTTCTGACTATGTTCAGATATGTAACATATCACACCGTTTAGCAGCTATTCTCTAGCTGTTCTGACTATGTTCAGATATGTAAGATATCAAACCGTTTAGCAGCTATTCTCTAGCTGTTCTGACCATGTTCAGATATGTAACATATCACACCGTTAAGCAGCTATTCTCTAGCTGTTCTGACTATGTTCAGATATGTAAGATATCAAACCGTTTAGCAGCTATTCTCTAGCTGTTCTGACCATGTTCAGATATGTAACATATCACACCGTTTAGCAGCTATTCTCTAGCTGTTCTGACTATGTTCAGATATGTAACATATCACACCGTTTAGCAGCTATTCTCTAGCTGTTCTGACTATGTTCAGATATGTAACATATCAAACCGTTTAGCAGCTATTCTCTAGCTACTCTGACTAAGTTCAGATATGTAACACATTAAATCTTTTAAGAGCTATTCTCTAGCTGTTTTTTGTTTAGATATGTAACATATTACACCAATATACTCATTACTATACACTCATTCCTCCACATAATTTTCTACACAATTTTTATATCTTTCTTATATCCCTGGTTTGGAATGAAAAATGTACTACAGATATATCATTGAACCGGACAATGAACCCTCGATCAAAGTTCTAGTATTTTTACTACTAGTACTGTCCTGAGTCAGTGAGTCTTACAGGTACTTAGTCTAGTAAATTATGTAGATAGTTTCTATCCTTCCATCAGCCATACATGGGGGGATTCGGCGTCCATTAATCATGTTAATCACTGATTTTTTAATCAAATATTTCATAAAATTATATTATGCATTCACAGACCAAAATGAGAATTAAATTCGAAATCTAATTCGTGGTTCCTATCAAAATGAAAATTGACATTTACAATGAAAAACTTCTGACGCTTTAAATTAACTTCTATTGTGTACAACATCAAATACTTCACACGGGAGGTGGTTGGTAATCGGACTACTTCACTGTCAGTAGTAAATTCCATTATGCTAATCAAAATATCATAGGGTTTGATAATATCCAATACATATTTCATACCAATCGAAAGGTTCAAGTCATTAATATTCATAAAAATAACCACATGAAATTCGACCTCTTGGCGTCTAAATGACTTTGAATTTTGAGAGCTTTGAAAGTGTGTACTACATAACAAGACTAGTCAGAAAGATAACATAGCTCGCTGTTGTAAATAACAACATAATACAGCAAAATGTTAAAGGTCAAAGGTCAAGACCATTAGGTCAAAAATCATTGTACTTAGGAAGCTCTCATCATGAAGAATCTATATGTGAAATACACGTATACTATCCTTTAAGCTCAAAAGATATATGGCCCATCTTAAAGTTTAAATCTTAAGTTTAAAAAAATCCAGGGCAAGGTCAAATGTAATAGCAAATGGTAAGGCATCAAATGAAAGGTCTACTTAGCCTTTTTTATACATTTTACTATAAGGATGCAAAACAAATCGTGCATTTTGGATATTCAAGCCATGCTTTAACAATTGTTTTCTTTTCATTGGATTCCTTTCGTATTTTACTTTATACTTAACAGATTTTAGATGGAAACATTGAAACTAAGCCAATCTTAGATGGCAACATGTGAGCTTAGCCAATCACAGGCTTTGAAATTGCTTGTCTTGTTTGTGAAGAATCCGTGAAGAAACCGTCTTTATGGATCTGATCCTGCATCCGACAAAACTTGACAAAATATATAGCATGAGCTCAGATCGAACTCGAGACCTTCAGCTGATGGTGCGGCATGTTAACCGGAAGCGCTAACCACTACGCTACCGGGGTAGATGCCATCTAAGTCGGTTAGAAGGAAATTTGAAGTTTCTACATGAATAAGAAGGGGCTTCGCTGAAGCTCCGCCCTCTTCTTATTCATGCAGAAACTTAAAATTACCTTCTAACCTGTACACAGGCTCTCGTTTGCGAAGAATCTGCGAAGAAATCGTCTTCGTGGATCCTGCATCCTACAAAAGCTAAACAGTACAAACTGAAAAATCGTAAGGCTAGAGAGGGGCGCGAACTCGGGACCCTCACCACCCGGGGTGCGCTATCCACTACGCCACCGGAGTAGGGCTTCGCTGACGCTCCGCCCACGTATCATTCATGTAGAATTTAACATCTATATTTAATTGTTATTTTACCCCTAAATGACCATGACCTTGATTCTAAACATTGAAGTCACATTGTTATCTACATTGTGAATTTGAAGACAAGGCTTAGGGTTTACGTCCGTGTCTCATCCACATGGGGCCGGGCGGACGGACAGAAGGACATCGCCACACCATTTACCATAACACCTCCATCTAAAGACGATCGTACGAGAACAATAATATATATATATATATATAGATATCAGCGGGGCTTAAAAAGATCGGCGATATTCGGCCCCATCCCCCTTCCCTTCTCTGGAGAATATATTTTTCCCCTCCTGTCAGAGAAATTTCCCCCATATAAAAGATTTTTTCGTAGGCAAAAAGTCGTTTTAAAACAAAATCAGAATCCAAATAGTACAATATGGTTCCTTTAATGTACATGGTGTAAGCCAAGCCATTCCAATTATATTGATGCCACATGCATCTAATACAGGTTTTGCAAGAATTTTGATTCATTCAAAAATTCCCCTTTTGGGTAGTTTTCGCGCATACTTTCTCCCACATACCGGCCCTGACCCCTTCCCCCAAAATTGAGGAAAAAAAAAACACTGGATATGCATGTTCAAAACATGAGCTTTGTCGATGACTTTTGCTCTATTGCGATCTTTCAAACAAGACAGCATAGTTACAAACAAAACGTACATGTATTTAAGATCGATAGATTTTGATCGATCTACGAACATACTAACGGGCTGGTAGCTTCATTCAAGCTCAGATCTGATATGATCGATACATCTACCAATACTGAAAAAGTATATTCCTACAGTGTGCGGCTACTTAAAGCTCACGGCACGAGACTGGGGGTATTGGATTTGAAACCTAACACCATTCGCCATCATCGATTGGTCTAACACATTCATGTCTTACGTTATTTCTGTATCAAACGACAAACATTTCATGAAAACTTTGTCCTACCACTGTCTGTCTGTTATTCCTTAAGTTTCTGGATTTGAAATTCGTTTATATTTGACGATGCGCAGTGCTCAGAGGACCAGATCCCCCTTGGATTTTGCCAAAAATGTTGACTACCCGTTTCTGTTCGACTATACCAGCTTTATAATATTTCTTTATCCACACACTGTCTCATATTTTGATATTTTGATAATTTTCAATAACTGTAACTATAACAACGTAGTCCTATAATAACAAGGTCAAGGTCGTACATTATAGGACTAAGATCATCGGTCAAAGTCACAATACAAAAATAGTTTTTGACAGGTGGATATAATTATTCAAATTGCGTTCTTTAAAAACGATTTAAGCGGTTGTATGTTTATTGTGCGTACATGTACATGATATAGGACAAAAATGTTCCCAAGTGCCAAGTTATTTATACAGATAACCATTTTTCACACTTGGATGGAGTCAAAGAAATATTATTTTAGATAAGATGCGTTAGCATAAAGCGTATAAAATAATCAAGATGGCTAAACAATGATGGTTAAGACGGTAGACAATAAGTGATCAGGTGGGACGATCGAATACGATTTTACACAATACATTTAGAGGGAGTTTTGTATTATATATTGAAAATTAGTACTTGTAAATTTTAAATGAACATATATATTCAATACTTATTTCATTATTTCTCTACTAGGAAAGATAAGATGCATGTAGTGTATTGCTCGTGAATTAAATACTGCTACAATATTTCTCCATTCGCTGTCTAGCAAGTGAAAATGACAATAAATAGAAAATAAATCAACGATCGTAAAAATAAACCTGTGTAACTTACAATTTACAAAATATCACTAGGCCAAAATTGATTTACAGTTCGTATCAATACAATAAAGGAATGTTTCCGTTCACCAAACAGAAATTTGATCAATTTGACAAAGTTTATCACTAAATTGTTAAAAGGTAAACTTGGGTATCATTAAATCATAAAATAATGAACAAACTTCGCACGTACAGAAAGAGAGCTGTAAAACAAGGGCTTGAAATAAAACTTGTCTATAAACTGTTTAGAGACAAGTATTATATTCACGAAGCTTGTGAAACGGATAAAGAGATTTTTAAAGAGTAAAGAATGCAGATAATACTTTCATAATACCGGTGTATAAGTAAGGTAGAATAAGAGGTCAAAATAACAGCTAGTGAAAAATATACATGAAGACTGGCAGTGTATCGGGAATCACAGCATATGATTGTAGGCGTCCATCTTATGCTATTTTGAGAAGTTGGTGGACTTACACAATTTCTATTACAATGTATATATAAATTACAATGTATATATTAAATGAAATTTGCATGGTCTAATTATGCTTGTTGAAAGTTGTTAAGATTTAAGGGCATTCATGGGTAAAAATTAGGAAAGAGGAATTATTTATGCTAAATTTTGCATAAAAGTTATCTTTCACACATAAAATATTATTGCAGTATGTGAAATTATGAACCCATGGATATTTTCACAGAAAAAAAAATCCATGATAAGATTCATATTCATTTGTGATTTTAAATATATCAGTAACAGACTATAGAAAATGATGATATGGTAGGGGCTCCTCGAATTGAATACTGTATATTGGGAAAGGTCAGTGTGCTACAAAAATGTATAAGCAATTCTATTATAACACCAAGTTAATCAATCATTGTGATCTCTTCACTGATGGATTCAACTACAACTTGTATTTCAAAACCAGTAAATATTGGTGTATCTGTACTGATGAAATTATTCCCCCTACAAACCATAATAATGAAGACCGTAGAAGAAGGCCTAAGAAGTAGAACTGATCATATCTAAACTTCACAAAGTTTGATATACACAGATAAAATGTCTAGTCCTGAGACAGAATTTAACTGTAAATGATATGTCAGACTTCAGGGACCATCAGAAATAGTTTGATTTGTATCAGGACAGAATAGTACAAGATCAGAAATCACAAATTTCAATGAGACACATTCATCTTTCCCTATCTCTTCAAGAAAGTTATGTATTCTAAAGGTAAGAATCATAAAATTTCAACATTTTTTAGCCCCCCCCCCCTCCTTTTCCCTTCAACAGTGCAACCACCCAACACAAATAGGTACATGCAATACGCTTGATCCATGATGTGTATTTCACATATGCATTAAATGCAATATTTCATCTGGTGAATCGTCACTGTGCAAAAATCAGATTGTACTGTTTTATTGTGATATATCGATCCGTTACAGTGCAACAAAGACGCTATTTTCTTATTTGATTATTTCCTGTCTGAAGACTTTGATCCACAATCACAGAGTATCAACATGGTCAAATACCTGGGATTTTAAACCATCTAATTTTGAACATCATTTTTTTTTTTCTTAATATTCTAAATATAAATTTGAACATAAATTGTTTAGACTTTAGTTTTTGTCAACATTTATGATATTACACCAGTGTTGCGGATCTTCAGGGTTTTCATTATATAAGACATTCATGATCAACATGTTCTGCTGATGATTTTTTTTTCTCACCTGATTATGCTTGTCCCCTGAGCCCTCCCCGAATTCTCATCTTCAGTATTGTGTTAACAGATATATATATGTACAGAAGGAGCCAGTGAGCTCTGAAAATTTGAGGTAAATTTATTTAGTGTTGCGAGTCTCTCACACAATTTTTGTGCTGTCTATATCTTTTTTTACTGCAAGAGACATGCATTAGCCACAGGTTGCAGACACAACCCCCCCCCCCTTCCTTCCCCTTCTTTAGAGATTTGGGCCAATCCGACATTTTCTGAATACTTAACGTTGTTGTTTATTTCTTTCCTGTGCTTTTTATACAGTAAACTCAAACTGTGTATATCTACATTAAAATTTAAATACATATTGTTTCGCTGAGGATGCAGTAACTGAGTAAGGACTGCATTTTATATACTGTAGAGCTTTTCATGTCAAGCCATTGTCTTACCCAACACGCATGAATTTTTCTTTTCCAGCTGCTACATAACTTTTTCCTTCCTGGATGCTTTCTGTTTTTGTAATCGGGTTACCCGAATTTGCACTATACAACCGATACGCTGCTCCACATGGGAGTATTTTTTTATCTGAAACATACTGCAGAAGTCCATCGAAGTGCTTTACTA
This sequence comes from Pinctada fucata, assembly GCA_028142955.1. Classification (NCBI taxonomy): domain Eukaryota; kingdom Metazoa; phylum Mollusca; class Bivalvia; order Pterioida; family Pteriidae; genus Pinctada; species Pinctada fucata. The sequence continues at coordinate 18,320,022 of AP027109.1, forward strand.
ATCTCGAGTTAAAAATAATCACTTTTCGGAAATTTACATCACCATTTCTGTACAACGTGAACTTTTTTGAGCGAAGTGCACTCCTTGTGATCAAATCCTGGTAGTCCGACATGTTTGTTTTCCCTGATGAAAGTAAACTTCTCTTTAACACTTTGGTATATTAAGACATATCGAGTTCTTTTCATATACCCACCGGTGGATCTAACATGGAACGGAAGCCGAAGTATTGTGGGAAATTGTATACAACATTAGTGTGAACTCTGACCCTTACATCCCTAGCAACCACGTGTATAGAGTAAACAGATGACGGTTTTGCCACAGTGTTAATTACGGATTAGCTTTTGATTGTTGTATTTCCTTTTATTTAAGATTTAAATCTAAATAAATCAAAATTATACAGCAACATCATTTAAAATGCCAATTACTACATGTTGTGTAACTAGAGTATTTGCACATATAATTTCATTAATTAAACATGTGCCGAGATCAAGTTTCTTTAGCCATGCAATGATGCATGCATGCATATATAATTTTCTGTTATTTCAAAAAGTCGGCTACGCGAATCTGGTATATACCCAGCGTTATAAATTGAAGATATTTGGTATTCAAGATGGGTCTTAAATTACTCTTATAGATCTGTCCCTCCATGCTCATTATTATCTAATATGTATACATGATCTTTATCACCACGAGTTTTCCCCCTGTTAACACATTACTAAAAGTATCATCATTATATAATCAGTTTCAATTTCAATTTTCTCCCTTCGATAGACTATTCATTTTTCTCCTTCAAATATGAGAAAAACAGGATATTCCGGTATGGCATAAAAACTCTGGTTAGTCTAAAACGGACGGAGGTACATTTTGTGTACATTTATTAAAAGGCGAAAAAAAAAAAACACAAAACAAAAACAAAAACAAAAAACAGGGACCTAGATAGGGGGGGGGGGGGGCTCTGTGTCTCTGTTATAAGTGAACAAATTTTTCCCCAACTGGTAGCTTTTCTATTTATATTTTTACAGTTTTCATCCAAAGGGGACTTTCACTTAAAAGAAATGTAAACCTTCCTCCATCACATCAAATTCCAGAAACAATCCAAGGATTTCTAGATATACCCTTCAGGCTTCACTTACGGACATCTTGATACCCTTTTTCCACGGACATCTGTGTATAACCTTCATCAACGAACATCTTCATGAATCGCCAATCCGATACGTCCTAAGGGGGGGGGGCGGACAGGGGGTACCTCTCTCCCCCTCCCACCCCTTTCCTCTCCCCTTCCGCCCCCACCTCCCTCCCCCTCCTTTTCACCCTTCCCTTACCCCTCCCTCCTCCCGCCCCTTCCCTCCCTCCTCCTTCCCCCCTCTCTCTCTCCTCCCACCCCACTTCCTCTCGCCTCCCTTTCACCCTGTCCACCCCTCTCCTAACCTTCTCTTAGAAAAGAGTAGCCTGAGGGCGGTTCTTAGGATGTATCTTAGGATGTATCTGATACACGATTTATGAAGCTGGGACACCATATACGGACATCATAGCACCATTCATTCACGGACATGTTGATACCCTTCATCCATGGACATCTGGATACCCTTCATCCACGGATATCTTGATACGCTTCATCAACGGATATCTGGATATACCCTTCGTCAAAGGAAATTTGGATATCCTTCATTCACAGACATCCTGAAATCTTTCATCTGCACACAGACATTTCAGTGAATACCCTTAATCCAAGTACATTGTACATCCATCTAGATATCTTTCATCCACTGACATCTGGATACCCTTCTTCTTCTACATACACCTGGATACCCTTCATCCACAAACATCTGGATACCCGTCTTCTTCTACCTACACCTGGATACCCTTCATCCACAAACATCTGGATACCCTTCTTCTTTCACAGACATCTGGATACCCTTCTTTCACAGACATCTGAGATACCCTTCTTCTTCTACATACACCTGGATACCCTTCTTCTTTCACAGACATCTGGATACCCTTCTTCTTTCACAGACATCTGGATACCTTCTTCTTTCACAGACATCTGGATACCTTCTTCTTTCACAGACATCTGGATGTCCTTCATCCACAAACATCTGGATACCCTTCTTCTTTCACAGACATCTGGATACCCTTCTTCTTTCACAGACATCTGGATGTCCTTCATCCACAAACATCTGGATACCCTTCTTCGTTCACATACACCTGGATACCCTTCATCCATAAACATCTGGATACCCTTCTTCTTTCACAGACATCTGGATACCCTTCATCCACAAACATCTGGATACCCTTCTTCTTTCACAGACATCTGGATGTCCTTCATCCACAAACATCTGGATACCCTTCTTCTTTCACAGACATCTGGATACCCTTCATCAACAACAATCTGGATACCCTCCTTCTTTCACACACATCTGAATACCATTATTCTTTCACACACATCTGGATACCATTCTTCTTTCACAGATATCTGGATACCCTTCTTCTTTCACAGACATCTGGATTCCCCTCCTTCCACATACATCTGGATACCTTTCTTCTTTCAGACATCTGGATTCCCCTTCTTCTTTCACAGACATCTGGATACCCTTTATCAAAGACATCTGGATACCCTTCTTCTTTCACAGACATCTGAATAACCTTCTTCTTTCACAGACATCTGGATACCCTTTATCCAGGGACATGTGGATACCCTTCTTCCAGAGACTCCTTGATACCTTTATCCACATACATCTGGGTACCCTTTATCCTCAGACATCTAGATACCCTTTATCAACAAACATCTGGATACCATTTTATCCACCGACATCTGGATTCCCTTCATCCACAGACATCTTTATTTATACTCTTTTATCCACAGACATCATTTATCCACAGACATCTGGACACCCTTTTATCCACAGACATTTGGGTACCCTTTATCCACAGACTTCTGGATACTCTTTTATCAACGGGCACCTGGATACCCTTCATCCACAAACACCTAGATACCTTTCTTCCACAGATATGTGGATATCCTTTATCCACAGACATCTGGACACACTTTTATCCACAGACATCTTGATTCCCTTTATCCAGACATCTTGTTTCCATTTATCTAGACATCTCGGTACCCTTTAAACACACACATCCCTTAACCGCTAAAGGCCGTATGGCCGGATTGCGAAGCGCTAGTTTTAGTTGATGTATACTTTATCTACTGTATTGTTAATGAATAAGGAGTTTACCAGTGAAATATGTAAGCACTGTCCCTTCTTATTCAAGAGGTATAGCTGATTTTAAGGTCAAATAAAAGGTCAAGGTCACCGTCTCACTTGCAAGGTCTAGTAAGATAGAATCTTAATGTAAAATATGAAAGTAAGTCTGCTCATGGTTCAGATACAGCCATGTGTAAAGTTTTATAAAGTTTGTCAAAGTTAAGGTGAAGAATCTATGTCATCGAGTGAAATATGAAGGTCTATCTATTATGGCTAAAAAATATAACTGAATAAAGGTTTATCTTTTTGAAAAATAGGCCAAACATCAAGGTCAAGGTCACTAGGTCAAAATTCAAGGTTACAAATGAATGGTCTGATTATAAGGTGTTTGTGCATGAAGTACAAAATCCCTACCTCTTAAGGTTCAAAAGATATGGTCAAGGTTTACGTTATGAAAAGTTGGTCAACTTTAAGGTCAAGGTCACTAGGTCAGATGTCAAGGTCTCAAATGAAAGGTCTTATCAAGGTTTATCATTATGTAAAATAACTTCTTAATTCTCCTCCTAGTTAAATCCCTAATTGCTAAAACACAAATCACAAGGTCAAAGGTCAAGATCATATGTTGTGGCTGCATTTGATTTCTGCCATTGTGGTCTGCCATCGTGTAAAGTTTGAAGTTGCTGCTCCACACACTTTTCTAAAAAAAAAAGACTTAAACGCAACACTTTAACCAATATGTTGACGGACTGAGTGACGGACAGACGGACTTCGCCGTTTCATAGACCGGATTTTGCTTTGCAATCCGGCAAAAAGGGAAATATATAATACCCAAGAATTCATTCATTCTGTACAGCTTAGAAATACCCTACACCCTTATTGTTCCCCATTAAAGAGGTATGGTAAAATGTATCATTGCTTGGTCATAAACCGTTTCCTCAGCACAAATCCTTTCCTCTATGTAAGTCTACAATGTATATTAAAATTCCCAAGTCGTACACGATGGTGGCTTTCTTTTTTTTTTCCCCTTCCTACAGACTAAATTCAACGGTCCAATTTATACGATTTTTGGTTTCGTTATCTCGAGACGAATGAATAAAAGAACTCCATCAGGTTGAAATAAGAGTACAAGAAGATGAAGCTAGTATCTTATATAAAAGAGAAATATACAGTAGCTCTTATTTAGGAAGTGTCCATCCTTTGGGTTTTGATACATAGGGAAGGTTTGTGACCAAGCTATGATACATCCCCCGTCGGAAAGCTATATGTCAGTACACTCAGTACATGTTGCCTATTATAGAGGACAATACGGACAGTATGATTTTATGTGAAAAAAAATCATATAACGAATAAATTACTTTCACAACCAAAATAAAAAAAAAGAACTAAACACTATAGGAACAGATAAAGGCACCCGAAAAGCTATGACGTCATCCAGGGGTGGACAATCTTTAACTATAGAACAACCACAAAGCCGTCAGAATGGATATTAAGCGATCAGAATAAACTACTTATTTTTTTAGTAATAGTGTCGATCCTGGAACGCATCGATTTCTAATTGTTGCAAAAGGAGAATAAGTAGGATGGAACGAAGCCATTGATTCTTCACATTTATAACACACCAGAACAATGGCAGACATTTAGAAGCATAACCAGAACATTCCGATTCACTTAAACGGAACAATTTAACACTGAAGCCTTTAATAAACCTCAACCATCCTCCAACCTTAACATCCATAATCTAAATTAACGTATGCTCTATTAAGCCTTAAAACTCTTATATCAGTAATAGGCCTACCTTAAGTTAGGGAATAATGTGCCAGTTCTGGAAGTGGAAGCCACGTATATTTGATCAGGTTGTAGATCATCATAACGTATTATTTCTGTGCCATGATCTGGTGTTAGAAGTCGTTTTATACATTCGTGTTCCCGTAGAGTATAAGTCAAATCTTGAAGCAAGCTTTCATACGTTGGGAACTTCCGCTTACTGACGACGCATCTTTTCGCGGGAAAGAATTTATCACCATTTTTACACACTCGAATTGGGATAGCTCTTGTTAGACTTCTCTCCTCGATAGAATTGTTTGTTGACGATCTGTAAGTCATTTTCTATCCTACTTTTCTAGTTCATTTCAGACACTATCACTTTGCTTCCGTTGGTCTTGCAATGCACTATGGGAAGTTTTCCTTCTCCCTAGCAACGGTATACTGGATCGAATATTCCATGTACAATACTTTTGATGAAAGATCTAAATAGACAACAGTTTGTGAATTCAATCAAATAGGAATCTTCTTTTATATCGTTTGTGTATTTACTATGTAAAACACGCTGTCGTAGTGCTGTTTCCTATGCTCAAATTTAAATCAATTTTCAAGGTGTTTTGTGTATTGATAAGAAAAGTTCTTTATTGACTGAAATAATTTTGTTTTCAACCTTTCTATAATGTACAGCCTTCTTTCATATACCAAACTATTGACTAAAATACATGTAATATGAAGTCAGCGAGTCGAACATTTCGTCTTTAAAAGGCGTTTTATTAACCTTCAACTGAAAAGATATTTTGCTTTATCAACCACAGATCTATATGAATCTTAATTGTTGCTATAACTTACAGGATATGCAAATCTTACAAGAACCTCATATGTATTTATTGAAATCTTCTCAAACAGCGGTACTTTTCAATGCTGTTTTGCAGATGGAATTTGAAATTACGTCTGTCGTTAACAATACAATGAACAAACATGGAATTTGGTCTACTATCAAGTTGAGAGGGGATTCTGCATTTGAATATTCGAAAGCATTTGACTAATTGTGGGCGTATTCATAACGACAGGGACTGAACTGCAAGATTGATGGAAAAATCACAGCGATTTATATTTCGTACATTTTGCATATATGTACACAAATTAGTAAATTTACAATCGTGCAACTAGAGGGGGACATGTTCCCCTGGAACTTTGTCAAAGTTTTCGCGATTTTAAATTCAAAACTTATACAGTGCACAATTAAGAATGAAAGGAAAGCCAAACTAAGATGTCAAAGAAATAGCTTATGTCAAGTCTATCAAATACCATAAAACCAACGATTGTAAGTCCGAGTTCCTATTTAAACGGTTATACCATGCATGGAGTCAAACAAAGCCAATATCCAAAATCTATTACTACGTTCATTAAGAATTTTCTCATATAGTTACAGCTTTGGATAAAAAGTTTAACACACGAAATGTAGAATAAATAAAGCAAAAAATCCGTTGAAACCAAAAAAAAAAAACAAAAACAAAGAATAAAAACACAAACTCTCAAATACGCAATTTTTCGGCCCCTTGGCCTTGATCCAGTGTAAAAAAGACGATGTTTATCACACCTATTTAAAATCCATCCTTTGCTTCTCTAGCGTTCAATGCAAAAACATTGCAATGTTTTAATCTACTAAAAATGCAGTAGATTGAAATATTTCTTCCAGAGGGAAGGGATGATAACAAATAAAAACACAAACACTCAAATACACAATTTTTCGGCCCCTTGGCCTTTATCAAGTGTAAAAAACGACGATCGTCGTTTTTTACACTTGATAAAGGCCAAAGGGCCGAAAAGTTGTGTATTTGAGTGTTTGTGTTTTTATTTGCTACTAAAAATGTTTTTGGATTGAACGCTAGAGAAGCAAAGGATAGATTTTGAATATTTTTTTCCGTTAAGAAGGTCAACAAACTCTCAATGTCAAAGTCACGAGATGAAGGAATTAGGTGCCAATAGGAAGTTCTTGCAAATAGCAATACACATTTCAAATATGAAAGCCCTATTACATAAAATTCAAAAGTTATGACCAATGTTTAGTTTACCATAAGTAGGATATAAACTTCAAAGTCATTCGGGTTCATCGCAAGGTCAAGTTAGACGCTGATCCCACACAATGTCCATCCAAATGTGTTATTGGACGTTTCTAGGTTTCTAGGTAGCGTGATGACAAATATTCATCGGTTGATTATAATTCTCTTCTTAGAAATTATCTATGCAGCTTTTTTTGTAAAGAAATACACTGATTTTTTTTTTCATAAAGTCTAAATTTCTATTGCAGTGTAAATGCGTGTATGAATGTGGACCCCCCCTCCCCCAAAACACTTTTACATATTGGTAATTACACGCACGTATTACAGTACCATATTACTTAAGAAATAACAACTAGCTAGCTGTGGTTTGTTTTCCAGTAATGCCCCAAGTCGCATGAACCAATGAAATTATCACCGAGCCGCGAAGCGGCGAGGTGATAATTTAATTGGTTCATGCAACGAGGGGAATTACTGGACAACAAATCACAGCTAGCCAGTTGTTCTTTTTATTCAAATAGTGTTCTGCACGAGCTCTTTAGCACGTGCATGGGCGGAGCTTAGCGAACTGTAAGTTTGTTGGAGATTTTACACCAGGCGAGTTCTATAGTACATAAAGGGAGAAAATCTGAAGTCATGTTAGAATTCATCCTATAGTGTTCACTATTACTGTTGTATGTAAATAAAAAAAGATGTGAACCAAAACAAAAAACAAAACAAAACAAAAATGGTACCCATGTAAAGGTACAAAGAAATACCTCCTATTGTTTCCCACTCAAAACTATATATAATGGCCAAGGTTACATTTTTTTCGGACAAACAGATACATGCCAAAACTATTATATGACCCGAATTTCTTATTAAGAGCTGTAAAACATGCACTAGTACATGTATCTATTAAGCCTGAAAGAGGTATTATGGATTTAAGGGACTGCAATTTGTTTGCATTTCTTTCTAATTTCGAATCAAGGTGCAAATACAACTTAAATACATCATTTCAATGTTTGCCAACATTTCAATATTTCAAGACAGATGGAAACCTGCAAAGTGTATTGCTTGAAATATTCGAGAAAATAAACAGTAAATGGAATGCATTTGTCAGTTTGTTTGCAGTTCCCGATAACATCGGACGTGTAGAATGTATACGCGCCAAGTTACATTCAATCACAACAAGAAGGTTGTAGGAAATATGATACTTTCCTTTGAGTATGGTACCCAATCATACAGACAAAGAAACTTAACTAATGAAAGACAAAATCTTAAGTCACAAGTTGAAGTTGCGAAAACAAGGAACAATATTGTGCATTCAATGTATTGAACAACACAAAATAAGGATCTGTGGAATATTTTTTTTAGAAACATTGACATTTCTATACGATAACATCTATTTGGATTGAAATGAGACGGAGAACGGGGGGGGGGGGGACGGAGACATGTAATCAAGATACACACATGTATCTATTTTACTTGGATTAATATAAATCTTAGAAATTAGAAGGTACAAATCAATGCTTAAGTTTGAATAAAGCTTGCTCATTTCTAGAATTATATAGTGATGACATTTTAAGTTCACAAAATAGATATTACAAAAAATTTTTTTTAAATGTATGTACATAGAAACTAATGTGCACATTAAAATCCATAATATCAGCTGAATAAACATTAAAGAAGTACCGATCAGTTATTCAGTCTCAAAGTCGAGAAGGCAAGGCAACATCATAAGATTGTCCATAGGAACGGTTGAAAACATAACATGGCTATATCCTTTACAATAGCAGATCGGATCGACTATCGTTTCCTAATTTTCTTGATTGTTCTTACCCGAGGCAAGAATTGTTCTTGTCTGATACAAGTTTAACTCAAGTCTATTGTATTTTCCTAATCTAAAAAGATATTCAGGACTAAATTTACATGAGAAAGGGCATGAGACCAAGAAAGGGAAAGAGAACATGTGTCATGAGTGTGACTTCAACAAAATGTAAGAATTTTGACTCCAACAAAGGGGAAGAGATTTAGTGTCATGAGAGTGTGACTCAAACAAAGGGAGAGAGATTTAGTGTCATGAGAGTACGTGTGACTACAACAAGGAGAAAGAGATCATGTGTCATGAAGAGTGTGACTTCAACAAAGAGAAAACGACTCAACAAGAGGAAGAAGATCACGTGTCACGAGAGTGTCGCTTCAACAAAATGAAAGAGATCATGTGTCATCATGATTGTGACTTCAACAAAGGAAAAAAGCTCACATGTCACGAGAGTGTGACTTCAAAAAAAGGGAAACAGATCACGTGTCATGAGAGTATGACTCCAACAAAGGGAAAGAGATCATGTGCCATGAGAGTGTGACTTCAATAAAGGGGAAAAGACCACGTGTCACGAGAGTGTGACTTCAACGAGTGTGACTTCAACAAAGGGAAAGAGATCATGTGTCACGAGAGTATGACTTCAACGAGTGTGACTTCAACAAAGGGAAAGATATCACGTGTCACGAGAGTGTGACTTCAACAAAGGGAAAGAGATTACATGTCACGAGTGTAAATTCAACAAAGGGGAAGAGATAGTGTGGCTCCAACAAAGTGAAAGAGATCATGTGTCATAATGTGTGACTTCAACAAAGGGGAAAATCATGTGTCATTAGAGTGTGACGCAAACAAAGGGAAAGAAAGCATGCATCATCAGAGTGTGACGCCAACAAAGGGAAAGAGATCATATGTCATTAGAGTTTGACGCCTACAAAGGAAAATAGAAGGTAGCGAGATCATGTGTCATGGGTTTGATCACTCGGGAAATTCAAAACATTTTAGAAACAATCGATCATCTCTTTGTATGTAAATCTCTTTGCTTATACACCACTCAGAATGTTAAAGGATCTCTGTCTTTTTGATAAAGATTTTACACAATCAAGAAGTTTACAATATTACGACATATTTTGGACAATAAGATTCCATATTACTTGTCAAATGTTCCTCGCAAAAATTAAGTAGAGCACTAAGTAACCATACTGAAGGGCATATACGCAAAGTATCTGATCCTCTCTGAAACATTTGACTCTGGTCATGAATACTCAACAGGCATGCGAGGTCTGTAAATGAGATGTTTTGTCTTCATATTGTCCCATGACACCCACCTGAACCAGGAGTACATCGGCATCATGCCACTAGTGTAGATCCGACTATCAAACGGTCATATTATAATCAATGGTACAGGCTATATGTTCTTACCCTTTCATTTTATCTGTACTTCCGGCAATGTACACGTGGTCGTCTAGAAGTTGTTGAAACATAGTGACACGTGTACCACTTTCTGGTGTAAACACAGCTCTCAATGGCGCTGGTGACTTCAACTTCTTCCCTACTTCATCTAGAAATTCTACGAATTCTTTAGGCGTTCGATGATTGATGAGATATCGGATTGGCCTTGCGTATTTGTCCCCATCCAAGTAAAAATATACTATTCTCCCTTGAGGTAGATCTTCCATTTCTATTGGTGGCAGGTCTCTTAACCTTCCATGACAATTTGTTCAGGTAAATACAAACACAAATACTGTCACACACAAACCACACATATACTTACAATATATTCAAAACAAATCATCAGTCAAATTCGATTCAACTTTGATTCCTGACCCAAAAAAGACAACAACAACAAAAAACCAAACATACAAAAACAAAACAAATGAGCACGTCTTCAAATTCAAAGAGGTAAGAAACGTCAAACAGTTTAAAAGAAATGAAGCAACTCTCTTTGTCCTCACTTACAGTACGAGAGTTTGATATTAATTCCACATCATATCAGACTATTATCACATTCACACTATGTTAATCTCTTATCAAATTAGTTAAAACAACCTGTATTTCATAATGCTTTCACTCAGACATGACTCGCAAGGAATTTACCAACTAACCTTGCACTTTATTGTCAACAGAGTTTAAGTAAGACGTCACAAGCACAACAAGTCATGTCCCCAGTCAGGTCAAAGGTTAGCATTCTTACCGCTGGTGATACTCTTGACCTCTGAACTTTTCTGCCATACCAGCAATGTAAATGTGATCATCTTGAAGTTGATCGTACAAAGTTAGACGCGTGCCGTGCTCAGGAGTAAAAATGGCGCGAATTGCATTTGGTGGTCTGAGGATGCGTGTTAATTCCTCTAGAACACCATTAAAGGTCTTAATGACCAGTGGATTGATGAGTAACTTGTGTGGTTTGGAATCCTTGACTCCGTCCAGGGAAACATGAATCACCTTCCCTTGTGGTAATTCAATATCCTCACGTAGGGGCTGGTTCCTCATCCTTTATCATGGTAAATAGGAAACCAAAATTAAAAAAACCAAGAGGAAGAAAGTAAGTGTAACAGACAAATACTCTTTCTCTCTATTCAGAAATTCAATAAAGTCTCGGCAAGTATCGACATCAATCAAACAAGGCAAAACTAAGTACTGGAGTTAGAGGTTTCATATAGCTTACTTTCTGACGTAATTACGACCTTTGAAAACCCTATCTGTCCCGGCAAGATATTCTCCTTCTTCTTGGAGCTGGTCAAAGCTCTTAATCCTAGTACCATGGTCTGGTGTGAATAGTGCCCGGACGACCCTCTGAGCTTGAAGCACCCTGCCCACTTCGTTGAGAATATCGTTCATTGTTCTCATGGTAATTGGGTTTATAACAACATTTTTGGACTTGGCATCTGTCACACCATCCATAGCTACTTTGATGTTTTTACCGTGTGGGACATATATGTCTTCTAACTGGTTTGGTGACCTTGAACGTTAAAGAAATGAAATATAAAGACAGTTCATTGTATCACATGAACGTGCATCAACAACGTCCTTCCTGAAAGCAGTGCTTTTTGGAGCTACAGAGACAATGAGATGATAGTAAGAAAGCGAAAATATCAAAGACTCAAATTACTTCAAGGTCTGAAAACATTCGAAGAAAACACAATCATATTATCCACTGCATAATCTTACTTGGCATTTTCTCCTATACCAATGAACTTCTCACTCGTACCAGCAATGTACACGTGATCATCTTGGAAGTGTTCGAATTTCAGAATTCTACTGCCGTTTTCAGGGGTGAATATTGCTCGTATTGCTTGATGAATTTTGAGTTTTCTGCCCACTTCCTCCATGAGGGCTTCCATTGATTTTGTTGCCCGTTCATTTACTAGCACCTTAACAGGTCTCCTAGGATCCCGGTCTCCGTCTTTGAAAACATGAATGATTTTTCCGTGGTGGACCACTCTATCCTCTAATGGCGGTAAATTCCTCACATTTTCGAATTTCATATAAGTAGGGCGAGGTCTGTTCGCCTCATCCTCGTCCAGTTTTTGATATGGAGAAAACATAGTGACACAGAAAGTGTATGATATTATAGAGGTACCCAACGAACTCACATGGTCTCTTTACACATAACAAACCTTGTCCTATAGGGTAACACAACCAACGCTTCTCAATAACTGTTTATAAATACACACATCAAACGTTACGCTGTGACTACAGGGTCAAATATCCCTATTGTTGTGATGCATTTATTACGTTTTTTTCTCGGGTAGGTATTTAGACTCTCTTATTTTGTGACAAAGATAATTAATCAGATAACAAACGTAATTTAAATACTTCTTTCAAAATTAAATCTTTACGCTATAAGGATGGATGGCAGCGCTCATTAAGTGGCTAACAACCAATGCCATTACCAACACCTAATGAGATAATTTAATCAGAGAGATAGGTGACAAGGTGATGTATCTGTACCCCCATACGATATATCTATACCTAGAACTTATACCCAGAACACCTTATATATACTCCATTGCTTGTCTTTTCTTGGTTAAAATGGTGGCAGAATGCGCGAGATCAAAGATTACCCTGAATCGGCCTGATTGCAATTTTTCAATGACAATGTATAAAAACATAATGGAAACGTTTCGAACGTAAAAATACATACAGCAGGACAGTATATATTTAACATGAATAGAAAGATGTTACAGTGTACTTTCTTAAAACAGCCTCAGCCAGATTTTAAGGCAATGGTTGCGCATGCGTGATCAGTCATCTGACTTAACTCTTAGTAAACTAACTGACCAGCTCCAGTGTAATTACACTCCACTCCACACTCCAAACCATAAAGTTTTTTTTTTTGGGAGGGGGGGGGGTATATTTTCAAAGACTTGCAGTTTTAGAATGTTCTGCTTCAGATGATATCATGTAGATTGGTTAATTCTAACGTCTTCCGAATACAAGGCATCTACATGTAAGCATATTGTCAGTATATTTGACATGTCTAACGTCTTCCCAATACAAGGCATCTACATGTAAGCATATTGTCAGTATATTTGACATGTCTAACGTCTTCCCAATACAAGGCATCTACATGTAAGCATATTGTCAGTATATTTGACATTCTCCAGCTCTACCATATATGCTGCACCCATCCTACAAGTGAGCATCTCCTTATATATAACCCCATATACGAATGAGTTAAAGAAGATCCTGACGATAATCCCAACAGCACTCACAATAGAGCACCAAACTGAACATCTACGGACCCCTAGCAAGCTAGAGGTGGGGCAGATTACGAGTATCATTGATCATCTAGATATCGGATAGACGAAAGCATTACCATTGCTCTTCCACAAGACTCGTTGTCGAAGCTAATATTTGATCCCATAACCTCAGGTGTACTGAATTTGGGTAAAGTAATGAATATTGTTTGGTATCAGGGGCCATTCATCTGAGGCAAAATTACACCCTCCAATGAGGCACTAATACGAATACATTAACAAATATTGAAATTACAAAATGTATTAGAGTATTCATATAACTCTAAAAGGTGAAAAAAAAATAGAGAAGTATAATTTTTCAATTGGAATATTTATGGCCACTCATTTCTTTTAGGGGATCGCTAACGTATAATTTTTCACACAGTTTAATTTTTCAGAAGCATATGCTGGACTCCCATGTCGGGCTGGAACCCCCATCCCCTACCCTCTATGGAGAAAACAAAATGGTACAAACGGGTATAATTTCTTAAACATTTCAAACGACAGCACTTAACGATTGTCATTTCAAAATGACTTGTTCCATTTGAACATAAAAGAAGAAAAATATAACCATGAATATTTGGTTGTTTAAAAGACTCTATGCCGTATGTTACACTAACGGAATTTAAACTTTAAATCAATATTTTGACAGTAAATTAGAACATTTTTTGAAGGTTTTGGTTCACTTAGCAATATCTGTCATATAATTAGTTTTAAATGCCGGTGTGTGTTTGGTGAATTTACAAGAAATAAAAATGTAGAGTTCGAGAGGGTTACAAATATGACATGAACAAAACATTCCAGTGGTACAAAAAAGTTTTATTCTTGAACTTTAACAGCTTTCGATCTTCTTATGAGAAACAGAAGTATCTATATCCCCCTGTCTCCACTAGTCATGACATCTACATATATGTATCCGTTTCTGGTTTATCTATCTACATGTGTTCTTATTACCGGCAGTCATGACTGCCGGTATACTGTAATCAATCGTGACATACTTGCACGGATAAAATAACTCTTGGCAATATGATTGGTGGACAATTACAAAATATGCAAATATTCGTCAAGATTATTCAGAATCTGTCCATAAGATACTTTCATCAGGTCGGCTCAAGAGTCTAGATGACTTGACAAATGAAAGTCATATCGTATCAGTGCATTTTCATCCGAAAGATGCATCGAAAAGTCTTTGTACCGATACGTCCTACAACAATCACAGATCCTCGGAAATTTCCGTAGCTTGAATCGGAAATAAAAACGGAAAAGCCCGGAAATGTGCGATTGGTCAACAAGAACAAAAATCGTTCATTCCAATTTTTTCTTACTAGTATTTTACAAGCTAACTGCCGGCAAGCTTTTTGTAAAAGCTAATACTTGTATATTCTTATTTAAGGTGTTTTTGCGTCTGTCTGTATGTCTGTCTGTAATTTAAAAGCCTTGACTGACTGTATGTCTGTAATATGCTATATACTTGTTTTTCTGATGAAGTTAGATAGTCAAATGAAACCCACCGCCTTTTAAACTAAATATATCCAAAGTATAACTAAAACGTTCTACAAATAACTACTTGAACTTGATCAATTTCTTCAATCGATCCTTAATATAGAGGTGAAAGGAAGGATCGGATAACTCTGTTTGGAGATTTACCAATGCCAAACATTATGAGAATAAATCACTTGAACTTAACATTGAACTTAATGTTGACCTCTCATCTAAATAGATTAAGTATTTCGTAACTATGAGGTTTAACAATGTAAAACCTTGTAACTATGTGAAAACTTATATAGTAACTATGCTGTCACATTGTAACTAAGTGAAACCTTACATTGTAACTATGTGAAACCTTACATTGTAACTATGTGGAACCTTACATTGTAACTATGTGAAACCTTACATTGTAACTATTTGAAACCTTACATTGTAACTATGTGGAACCTTACATTGTCACTATGTGGAAATTTACAATGTAACTATGTGGTCACAGTGTAACTATGTGGAACCTTATATTGTAACTATATGTAACCTTACATTGTAACTATGTGGTCACAGTGTAACTATGTGAAACCTAACATTGTAAAAACCTTACATTGTAATTGTGTGTAAATTTACATTGTAACTATGTGTAACCTTATATTGTAACTATGTGGAACCTTACATTGTAACTATGTGGTCACAGTGTAACTATGTGGAACCTTATATTGTAACTACATGTAACCTTACATTGTAACTATGTAGAACCTTACATCGTAACTATGTACGTGTGGAACCTTGAATTATAACTTATCTGTAAACTTACACTGTAACTATGTATGCATGTGAAACCTTAAATTGTAACTAAGTGGAAACTAATGTATTGTAGCTATTTGGAACCTTCTCCTAAAACCTCCACACTTCATATATCAAAACAAACACATTCATAAAGTGGAACATCACGGGGCAATGCTCGTTTATTTGAGACAGACTGTGCAGCTACAACAGCTTCCAACTCATTGTATCACCATCAGAACAATCTACATGTACCTCTGTACATCATATAATATAGTAACATACGTTACGTATAGAGTGCGATACCGCAATATAAATGGCAAGCCTCTTCCCTTACAGCGATACCGCTTGCGAAATATCCATCTGTTCACAAGATTTGAATTGAAAAATGAAAAAGATCTTTCTGAATTACTTTATATACGACAATAATTTTCATAAAGGCATACGCCATTCAAAAATCGCACATGTAATATATGTTGATATATATGTTGAGCTTCTCCATATGAAACAATATATTTACAGATCAAAAATTAATATACAAAAAATTAATATCCCAGCCATATCACACACAAAAAAAAAAAACAAAAATAGTACATGTACAGAATTGATTTTTTATAAGAAAAAAGAAAAAAGAAATTTAGGTGTATCCGCACGAGCAATGCCACGTCGAATTACCACTAGTGACCACTATATTCACGGCCTATAGTGCACAAAACCTCGTCACACTTCGGATAACCAATCAGTGTTACGATAGGAGAAAATAATTTAATTTTTTCCCCTCCTGGTCAAACAAATTAAATGTCAACATTGTAGCTATGTGGAACCTTACATTGTAACTATGTGGTCACATTGTAACTATGTGGAACCTTACATTGTAACTAAGTGTATCCTTACATTGTAACTATGTAGAATCTTATATTGTAACAAAGTGGAACCTTACATTGTAACTATGCGGAAATTTACATTGTAACTATGTGGAACCTTACATTGTAACGATGTGGAACCTTACATTGTAACTATGTGGAACCTTATATCGTAACTATGTGGAACCTTACATCGTAACTATGTGGAACCTTACATCGTAACTATGTGGAACCTTTCATTGAACTATGTGGAACCTTACATTGTAACTATGTGGAACCTTGTATTGTAACTATATGTGGCACCTTACATTGTAACTATGTGGAACCTTACATTGTAACTATGTGGTCACATTGTAACTATGTGTAACCTTATAAGACTCTTTCATGGTCTTCTATGAAAGATACATCGGTTCCACCCGAGGGGTCTCAAAATCATGTAAAACCCGAGGCTTGCCGAGGGTTTTGCAAAATTTTGAGACCCCGAGGGTGGAAACGATGTATCTTTCATAGAAGAACATGAAAGAGTATTTTTCTCTCATATCTAAAGGTCAAAACAAAACTGAAAGAAAAGGGACGAAATTTGAAAAAAATGCCAAGTTGATCTAATCGCAAAATTTTGCGATATTCGAATTCAGCGCC
Source organism: Pinctada fucata (assembly GCA_028142955.1). Lineage (NCBI taxonomy): Eukaryota > Metazoa > Mollusca > Bivalvia > Pterioida > Pteriidae > Pinctada > Pinctada fucata. Next base: position 18,337,350 of record AP027109.1, read on the forward strand.
CCCGAAAATGGTTTATTCTATAAGAATAAACTACGAATATTAGGCTTTTCAAAATAAAACGTAAGAGTACATTGAAAAACGATCTTAAAATCGAAGTTTTATGGCGACGTCGCCGCTAGCTTGTTTGTTTTGCGGGCTGAAATAATGACGTCACAATAGCGTAAACAATCGAAACAATAGCGTCACGTGATATGTGATACAGTTGTCACATGATATGTGATACAGAAGTAGCTCACGTAGCTGTATTTCATGGGCCTACTCTGTAACACATACGCGGGTATGAGAGAATACATTGTAACTATGTGGACCCTTACACTGTAACAATACGGAACCTTACATTGTAACGATGTGGAACCTTACATTGTAACTTTGTGGTCACATTGTAACTATGTGGCACCTTATACTGTAACTCTGTGGACCCTTACATTGTAACTATACGAAACCTTACACTGTAACTATGTGGAACCTTACATTGTAACTTTGTGTAACATTGTAACTATGTGGCACCTTATATTGTAACTATATGTGGAACCTTACACTGTAACTATGTGGAGCCTTACACTGTAACTATGTGGAACCTTACATTTTAGCTTTGTGTAACATTACATTGTAACTATGTCGAACCTTACATTGTAACTATGTGGAACCTTATATTGTAACAAAGTGGAACCTTACAGTGTAACTATGTGGAACCTTATATCGTAACTATGTGTAACCTTATATTGTAACTATATGGAACCTTACACTGTAACTATGAAGAACCTTACATCGTAATTATGTTGAACCTTACATTGTTATTTAGTGGAACCTTACACTGTAACTATGTGAAACCCTACATTGTAACTATGTGGACCCTTACACTGTAACAATACGGAACCTTACATTGTAACTATACGAAACCTAACACTGTAACTATGTTGAACCTTACACTGTAACTATGTGGAACCTTACACTGTAATTACGGGAACCTTATATTGTAATTATGTGGTCACATTGTAATTAAATGGTAACGTTGTAGTTATATGAGGTTATATTGTAACAATGTTGTAATGTTACATTTGTCCAACCCTTCACATTTTGTGAAACGTTTAGTAGTGCAGTCAAAATTCCTAGTTTAAAATATAAAATAGTTCTCTCAAGTCTGGAAGTCGGCTAATTGGTTCTTTGATCTGATAATGGTCTTTCAGGTGCATACGTACCCAGTGGGAGGTTGAACGATGACTTTACGTAAATCACGGCATGGTAACGGATGTTGATGTATAATGTGAGACGTTACGGAAATAACTAACATAATATGCTTGTAACAGACAGTAGTATAAGATCTATATTTTGTGTAAATGGTCGAAGGGTTCTCTAGTGCTTTAGCTATGTCTATAGACTTTTTCTTGCCAAACACAACACATTTTTGTTTTAGATATTTTCAAGACTAGAATCATTAATAAGATCCATCAAACATCCAGAAGGTCATATCTATGAGCTCACAGTTTTTATACTATTATGAGGCCTTGAGGGGGTGGACAAGGGACAGGGTGAAAGGGAGGAGGAAGAAGGGAGTGGATGAAGGGAAGGGGAGGGAAGGAGGAGGGAGGGGTGGGATGAGGGAGGGGCGAGAGAAGGGTGAAAGGGAGGGGAGAAAGGGGCGTGTGGGAGGTAGGAGGCGGGAGGGGAGAGATACCCCTTCTCTGCCCCTAAATTATGTCTAAACATTTCAATGCTCTCTGTACATCTCGTAATGACAATCGTCACCTAGTTTCTGTCTATATTGACATGTATAACATATACCAAGAATAAAACTTACCCAACACGTTTGAATCTGTCGTTAGCAGCGGCTACATATAGTTTGTCCTCCTCGATCTCATCCATTCGGGTTATTCTAGTTCCATTATCTGGTGTATATAATCTTCGTATTGCAGTAATAGGCTTCATTTTTTCATTAAGAGAATCAAGAAGTTTTTCAAATGACTTGACGTCATGTTCATTTATGAGGATTTTCTTGCCCTCATATTTCTTATCTCCATTTCTCATGACTCGTATAATTTTTCCATAATACATCCCTCTCTCCTCTATAGGAGGTAGTACTTGGTGCCTGCTCATTTTCACGTTCTAACTATTTTTTCCTAAAAATCTAGCACTTAAAATCCTCTCTGTTATTTTCAGTGTTGTGAAATAAGCACTACTACGTATACCCGTCCGTTGTCAGTCAGTCATTTTGACTTTCTATTTTTTAAACTACTGGACTGTGGCATCGTTCAGGTTAATTTGTCGGTTAGACTGTTGTCAATCACGTCTAACATTAAACACTCTACATTGAAATCACTCTATTAATTTACAATAATCAGTAAAAGTTGTTCACGGGTGGGCAGATTACGGCTTGTTTACATATAAAGTTATAGCTAGGGACTGGAGTGGTCAGAGCAGGTAGACTTACAGGGGCATAGCTACATTGAAAATAGAAACGTGAACTTTACAAATATCTTTTTTTAATGTTATTTTATTTAGGTTATATGTAAAATATATTAAGATTATGCCATAAAGAGAAAAAAAGCTTTAGTTTGTTTATATTATTTGGTTACTTGATAAATATATCATGATTACATTTTTGATTCACCTAGATGTGAATCAAAAATGTAATCATGATAAATATGTTAGATTTTGCAATTCAATGCAGTTGTAGTACATACTTATATATACGGGTATGCAACACACAGCAAGTGCATTTATCGTACATGTAATGAATTCTATATCATGGGCGGATCCAGGAATTTTTTCAGGGGGGGGGGGGGGTCCTAAAGTTCGAATTTTTTGAAGAGCAAAAACAAAAAAAAAAAAAAAAGAAAAAAAAAGAATGCAAACGCAAGAAAATAGTTATTGATTGATGATGTCAGTTTTGTATCTTATTATTAAAACAGGTGTCCGGAAAGTAACGGCGAGCAGAAAGTTTAAAATCTTGAATTTTCACATCATAGTACTTGATTATCAGTTCTATTATGTGATTACAACAAATGGCGAACGAAAGCGCGCCAGCGAATTTTTTTCCGAGAATTGAAATAAAATCCACTATTCGTGTCTTTTTCAGTTTCTTTTCTTCTTCTTAGTGCCCTTGTTTATAGGAGAGCGCATCATTTGAAAAACAACGTATAATTTATGTATATGTAATAAACTCTGGCGAGCGGCAGCGAGCCAGAGAACAAATCTAAATGCTAACGGCAAAATATTATCAAAGTGAAAGATTTCTAATACAAATTCATGATATATTTTTCAAATATTATGACATCAAAATGGGAATTGGGACTTAATCTTATGAAATATGTATATTAATAATAATAAAAAAAAAGGTATGTTTTGAAAATTCCAGGGGGGGGGGGGGGGGTTCCGGACCCCCCGATCCCCCCCCCTCTGGATCCGCGCTTGTATATATTTATACACCATAGTTGTCTATTTCATTCTTGTTTTCTGAAATCGCAATGGATGGATCTTTTCTCTCTCCTCATACGAGCACAGATGTGTCACTATGTCTTTACACAAGACGTACAGACAGCAAGGTCAAGAACCCTTGCTGTAAGACCGCCTGGTTATCAAGTAGGTACGCCACTGTTATATTGATTTTAATGCCGATTGTTGGATTTGATTCAATTTCTAAAGAAAACCAGCTAATTATATATACATAAAACATGTTTACGTGTTAAAGAACTTTAAATATACAATTAGAACACACACACATAAATACTTTTCCTCTCACATGTATTTAAGCTGTTATAAATTCCAATTTATACCTAGGCAATCTATTAAGAACAGCATACAGAAGAAAATCAAAAAACATCCAAAGGGCAATCGGTAAAACGTATTCTTTGAGTAGAGATATATACAATCTAATGTAGATTAAACCTAATGCAAGTAACATTTATATTATGTTTCTTATACTGGGTAATATTGATTTTTGGAGTTGAAGACACTTTTTTATAAAATCTGATTGATTTTAGAAATAGAGAATTGGACCGATATACAATGCACGTCAGAATGACATCTTTAAATCTCTTTACAATAATTATGATCGAACGAAATAAAACATTATGTATTAAAATTTACATGTACGTTTACCCATTTTCTATATATATAATTTACATATTGAAAAAAAGTAACAAAAGAATAATACAAAAATATTCTTATCAAGGGGCATAATATTATGAGCGTTTGATGCCCCCGGAAGACCCCAAAAATGACAGGGGGTCATTAATCTACGTAGAAAAACGACCCCTTACGCATAGAAAAATAATGACTGTACGGATCGTAGACTCAGTTTATTTAATCTATAGAAAACAAGACCATGTCCATCTGTATGTCACGTTGTTTGTACATCTGTTTGTCTCTTAATACTCTCTAAATGCTTGTTGGATAACAGGAAAAAGTGAGAAAATAATTACGATACCTACTACATGTACTCTACGATAAAGAATCACATAGCTTCAATATTACGCCAGTCTCAACCTGACAACGAGACAAACGAAACTCGACAAAAGGTTTTGATAATGAGAACGAGGTACACCGTGTGACAAATTTAAAAAGAAAAAAAAAAGAAGTTGCTTTATGATACTACTGCTGTTCGATATAGAAGTCGTTTCAGTCCCTGAGCTGGGGGTTATTTCCTGTTATTATGTCGGCTGCATCGTAAGTGCCTAAGCGGGCATATTACGGGGGAACCTCTCTCTCCCCTCCCGCCCTTTAACTCCCTCATTCTGCCCTTTCTTCCTCCTCTCCTCCCGCCCCCTCTCGACCCCTCCCCCTCCCTTTCACCCTGTCCAGTTCAGATTCCAGATCAGGGTCGACACTTATGGAAATGCATTATTAGATTGTATAATGCTAATTAAAATCGTATTACTGTTGAGGGTATGTATTTATCAATGACCGCATGGTCAATAGGGATGAGGAGTAGGACATATATACATGTACACTGCTCAAAAAAATTAAGAGCAAGGTTTCTACTTTCATATCACACATCTTTGCAGCTGCTTATGTATTAAGACATATTTAATATATTAAGACATATTTAATAGTCATTTCTTAATTACCAATTAAGATTAACCGTATACACATGATAAAACTTGATGATGTAGCCTTCCTTATCCCAAAAGATATGCCATTATATTACAATGGAAAAATCGCTCCTTTAATTTTTTAAACGGTGTAGTTCGAACATTTGTCTTTTTTCCCATCAAAACGACAGTCCGGGGTCCATATGCATACTGATTATTTCGCTGACTTCATTTAGAAGTACGATATCCCCTCGATAAACTACGATTTTGTCGACAGACCATATTTGGTTTCTGTTGAAATTCACCCCTAAAATCAACTTCCTGAAAAGGAGCTGTTAAGATACGTAAAATCTGCCGAAAAGTTGATATTTCAAAAATAAAAAATTGATTTTTTTTTCGGTAAAACTATGAAGTAACTTGGTACAGATATGAATCTTCTGCCAGGTTGGAAAACTTATTCAAAATAAGACCGATTTTGGGGTCAAAATAAGCGATTTCCCAAATAATTCATTGCAGAACGGAACTGATTTTTTTTCTACAACAGTTCAGAATGCCATTTTCACCAAAGGTGTATTTCAATAAAACGAATTTTCTGGCAAAGTTGGGTTCTGAATCAAGGGGGGGGGGGGGGTTTCACATCGGTTAAAAACGAAAAAAAAAGGGGGGGGGGGAGGGGGAATGGATGACCGTCATTTTAGAATCAGTAATTACAGCGGTAAAATAGAACTAATATCATGAAACAATCTATTCGGAGTGTATTCCGATTATGTAACCGTTAGGAAGGAACTAAACGAGAAAGTTGTCTATTTCTACACTGTGCGTATTTCGCATTGAAAGTGATATATACGAAATAACACCGTATCCTAGAAAGAGGAATGTCAATAATTTGAGAAAAACTCCTCCTCGCTTTATAAGACATAGTAAATTTTGCATAAATATCATGAAAATCGGTTATTTTGTCATTTTTTCAATAAAAATTGCATAAATTTTAATTATTTTCATTGAGATTTATAACATAGAGCGGGGATTGTGAAACTCTAATGTAATCTTTAGATGTGTCTTATTGCACACTTTATATCTCCAAATATTTATTTTGTTAGGGGAAAAAAAGGGGAGGGGTATTAAAATGTAATCATTTGAATGTCACTAACCACCTCAGTCATTGTTATCATATTGTATTGTATATATGTGTACACTTTCTCTGTACCTTTGTGTATTGGTTTTAGAGAATTAAACTCTCTGTCTAACAACTTTTTCCTTTCACATGCACTTAAAGATATGAAAGATAACAACATATCAAAAGTTGTTCAGAACCCTTCTAGATATTGTCGAAAATCAGAATCGAAATGACGACTTCCAGCAGTTCTGCAAAATATACAATTTTGAAGCTGAAATTCTATGAAATTGAGAACGAAAGTGAAAGATTTTGTATCATTCCTAAGAACAATGAAGAAACCTATATTGTGGAAGAAGTTTTTGTAAAAACTAATTTCCTCTTGAAAGTTTAGGATTTGCCAAGAAAGGTGTGGGGGGGGCACTTTACTATATAAAGCATATACTCCTTTCAAGTTCACTTTTTTTCCAAAGTGACTTAGACTTGGCATATTGTAAAAAATACAACGGAATGTTGTCCCAAAGAAGATAAAACGCTTGTTACCTGAACAGAATGTATAAACTATACTGATTTTTACAAGAGGTCAAAAATGGTTCCAGAATGTTCTACTTGGTACAATAAGGAGGTGATTTCGAAATACAAGTATTAATATTACATGTTACACGTTTTTATTATAATAATAGATGATAAATTTATTTAGACACGGTTGATGGGGTACGTGTACTGTTTTGTGTGCAGATACAGATTCAATCAGTCATTTAACAGGACAAAACACGAATCAATCTTATGAAAATTCGATAAATACTCCAAAAGACTCGCCCAGACTGAACAACATTTTTGAAAAAATTCTGCTGAGGCTCTATAAAAACTACCGATGAGAAAAGGGTCGTATCTATCCCTCATCTGTTGTCAAGATGTACTCATAGAGCAACGTTAATTACCGAAAGATGTTTGTGTTTGAAGACATCTGATATTTTCTATTACTAATTCCAACATGACTTGAGATTTTCTCCCTATATGTCTTACAGAACTCGCCTGGTGTAAATCCAGTTCTCTAAGCTCCATCCATTCGATCTCGTGCAGAACAAGATTAAAATAGAAATAATGACTGGCTAGCTGTGATTTGTTGTCCAGTAATTTACCTCGTCGCGTGAACCAATAAAATTTAACTGGACAACAAACCACGGCTAGCTAGTTGTTATTTCTTAATTAGAATGCTTCATTTGGAACATGATTGAAAACCACTAAAAATTTTTCATTCACCGTCTCATAAATATATCACACCTCGAACTAGGCTGATTGTGATGTGATGTCAAAGTAGGTTACTACACTTTTAGACGTCTAGATAAAATCTGCAGAACGATAAAATCGTAACATGCATCCTCGTCCTACCACTTTGAAATACAGCGAGCAAAGAGCGGTAACTCTCATACTTCATGCAAGATTTCGTAAACAACACTAAATTCGATACTAGCATAGGACAGTTAAAACTTATCATATGCTGATGTATTAAAACTTATCATATGCTGATGTATTAAAATTTATCATATGCTGATGTATTAAAACTTTTCATATGCTCATGTATTAAAATTTATCATATGCTGATGTATTAAAACTTTTCATATGCTCATGTATTAAAACTTAATGAGTTTATTGTTTCAATTCATGCAATTAACACATAATGTGAACATTTGTAGACATTTTCTTATACAAATGTACACGAAAAGTTCCATCACTTCAATATTAAGGCACGGTCCATTTGATATTCGGGGGGGGGGGGGGGGGGGGGGGGGGCTTGGGTTTTTTGTCGGAGCAAGATTATTTTTTTCGGCCCGGACCGGGGCAAAATTATTTTTTTCTTGCAAAGTTGGAGCAAGGAATTTTTTTATAACAATTGATGTGAATATTATGTTGTGTTTTTTAATAGAAATTCTGTATTTTTACTTAATTACTCCAAGCATTATTTTTATGTAAAACTTGTTTTCACTTCTAAACTGAGAGAGATAAAAGATTTTTACATTATATCTGCGATATATAATTTTTAGTAAACAAAATGTTATAAGGTCATGTAACATGTAAGAGGGCCTGATGCAAGTTTCTACATGTAGAAATGAAAACTAGTGAAAAACTTATTTAAATTCTCCTTTCAAGCTTGTATATAAAATTAGACACTATGGTGATACATGTATCTATTAATAGTAATAAATTATATTGATAATGCATTTAAGCATTTTAATTGTTTCAGCCACATGCATTCTTTTGTTTTTTTTCAAATATAAACTTGCCATTACAGAAGAAAACTATGGCGAGCGGAGCGAGCCAAATTTTTTTTAAAGAAAGTTAAAACTGCGGCGAGCGAAGCGAGCCGAAAATTTTCAGGAATTTTAAGCGAATATTATGGTTATTCTTCAAATTCAGATTACTTGTAAGAGCAAGATTATTTTTTTCTGTCACACCATAAGCAAATTAATTTTTTTCATCAAAATTCAGAGCAAAATTATTTTTTTCGAAAAAAACCCAAGCCCCCCCCCCCCCCCCCCAGAATATCAAATGGACCGTGCCTAAGAACAATGAATTTAAAGAAAGAAAAACTGATCATATACATGTAAGATGTAGTGATTTTGGATGTATGCCTATATTTCATAAACATAGTTTTTATACTTTTTCAATGATTATGTAAATCTATTTCCTTCGTTGTTTGTTAGTTTTTTTTATGTTTGTTTGCTTGTTTTGTTTTGTTTGTTTAGTTTTTTTTTTTTTTTTTTTTTTTTTTTGCTTCTCCGATTCTTTGGCTTGCCATTTGAGTATGGTTCTTTTTTTTAGTTATTCTTTTTTTTTGGAGGGGGGGGGGGGGTTTAAGAAGAAGAAAAAGAATTTCTAGATGGTGATCATTATTTCAGAACCAGAACTACAGGGAACGTTCCCACTATCTCTCGTTCCACAGGGATTAATCACGCTTGCCAGATGCTAAATTTTCTACGGATTATTAAGTGTTCGGTCCATTAAATGATCAAGCAGTGACCAAATGTTGTCTCTACTGCCTGATTTTTTGTCCGACATAGAAATGCGGCGCTCATAAGAGAGTGGTATGGGGCATATCTCGGCTTGTAAGGGAAGTACTAATTTCAATTTTCGTATGCATTATTCTATCGAAATATACTACAGAAAATGGGTTTAACATTGATCAGCATATTTCTGAACGATGACCAGTCGATTTTTCGTGAAACGCCGAGTTAACGAAACGCCGAGTTGTTTACGAAACCCATTTTCTGTGGTAAATAGAGCAACCGGGAAGCGTGATAAATCCCTGTGTCTAGTACTAATCGATTCACCAGTCATGACTATGATAGTCCCAGAACTCCAATGACGTTTTATCACAAACTACATTCTTCGTGGAGACACTTCTCATTTTATAAAACAACATGATACGTGGGGATTTGATGTATGTAAATTCCTCGCTCCACATTGCTTCTCTTAGGACCCTGTATAGGAGACATGAACATGTACATTCCTCAGAACAATGTACACAGATCAATGACAATTCCCCCATCATCTAACCATTAAGTCATCACATTTATCATAATTTAATAAATCAATTTATGGAGATGACATGTTTATGCCGTAGAGCCATAACAACAAAGTGAGTGATTTCAAGTGAGGGACTCTAAATTATGTGATGAAATTCCCTTAATAATAGTTGTGTTGTGTAAATTCTGTGGAGATCCAGGGGGTCGGGATTAAAACAAACCACTTACACCCGGTACACGACAAGTGTCTGTTATCGGTATTCTATTAGCCCGATTTTCTTTACAACTAAATGTCCACTTTAGATTTAAGATGTGAGCTTAGATAGCGATATCGACACCTACAAGTTGGTTATTTGCAAAACATATTCCTTCTCATTTTAACAATCTGAACAGTACTTCGAAAAAATTCAAAATGAATATCTCTTTCATTCCTCTATCATGTCTAAGAGAGGAGACAAAAAGTTTGATTTTCAAAGCCGATGGAAGGGGATGTTCATCTTCTGTCAACACAAGTCATAAGGACGTTACAAATCCTTGGCATTAGTCATAAGTGCGTTACAAATCCTCGGTATTAAACATGTATCACAAGTCATAAGGACGTACGTTACAAAAAATCCTCGGTATAAACATGTATCACAAGTCATAAGGACGTTACAAATTCTCGGTATAAACATGTATCAAAAGTCATGATGGCGTTACAAATTCTCGGTATTAAACATGTATCTGAAGGTAAAATTGAACTGAGGTGCGAGGTGCTTTCGCCAAGTCCAGAGCAAGGTCTGGATAAAGTCAGCTTCGTATGAATATAAAAATAAGTCCGCAAGCAGTTGGGGCGCAATTGGTACCCATGGGGATTCCGACTATCTGCTGGAATACGGTTGTCGATCAAAAACTCAAGCATCCGGATGATATCGTCTTCGGTGTACTTTATGTTTGAATCAGAGTGTTCCTTTACGAAATAAGTATCCTAGGTCACCTCAAGTTGTGTGTTTGATGCATCTATAAGAATGATTACAACAATACATACTGCGGAGGCTGTATCTGACCTACATTTCGTGCTTGAGTGACCAGTTTAGTAAAATGGGACGGGTCCATTCCTGCCTTTCTATACGTCCTACATCAACAAAACTTGTGTGGATGATGCATCTAAGGATGCTTAAAGCAATGCATGGTACAGATGCTGCATTTGACCCACATTCCATGCTTGAGCTATCAGGTTAAGTAAAATGGGACAGGTCCATACCCGGCCTATTTTAAGTCCTAGATCAATAAAAAAAAAAACTTGTATGCGTGATGTATCTGAGGATGCTTACTGCAATGCACTGTACAGATGCTGCATCTGACCTATATTTCACACTTGATTGACCAGGTAAAATAAAATTAGAATCTTCATTATTTAATCTTTGAATTTTTCATCAACCAAACTTATGTGGATGATGCATCTGGAAATACTTTGTGCAATATTCATGTAAGTACATATGCTGGTCATGAGGTGAGCGCTGTCAATGTCAATGTCATAAAGATAACTCTAATTTCAAACGATCACGTGCTAAACTGATGTAAGAGAAATGATTGTCATTCCCGTCAGTGTGTAACCCTTCGTCTATCAATACGAGGTGTCCTTAGGTCACTTGACAGCAACGGAAGCTATAGTAGTTCGCCTGTCACAGGTCTAGGTGCAATAGACGAAATGGCGAGGATTTGTTCTAAGTTTAGGCAACTTTGTTTATACGTCTGGATGCCAATTTAGTCATTAATTTCGATGGCGATTTCCATATGATTATGAAATATCCCATGCTCCCAATATATACTTTTGTTAGAACGATTCTCATACTGCTTTAATCAACATGTTACTTTCGTATGTTAATAAACTGTAAAACTTATTACAAGGACTTTTTATTTCGAGCTTTGAAAATGACTAAGTAAAATATACAACGCGAAGTTCAGGATTTGTAGACCCTATGTTTTGAAAGAAAGGTGTTGCGAATAATATTGGCAAGTCTTTTTTTGAGTTTTTAGTGTGGGATGGTAGTGTAGAGCATGGGGAAGTCGAAAGACTTTATGCTGGTAATATGATTGAAATTCGTGGCTTTTAAATTTTCAAAAAGTTCCTTAGAATTTTTAAGGATCCACATCTGATTGATTCCATTTCTGGAATATGTTGTCTCGCATTATGTTTGAAGACCTTGCTTGATGCGAGTTAATATTTTCGTAAACAACATGGAAAGAGGTTTTGTGGAGCACCTGGACGAACCGGCGATGAAGCGATGCTTGTAAGGATTTTTGTGCATTTTTGGAATCCAATTGATATAAGGTAGTTCAAGATCAGAGTCATCAGTGTGAATACCGAAAAACTTAAGAACACATTTGTGATTGTCAAGTATTTCAGATACAGATAAATGTGTAAGTGTGTGTGTTGGATTTCCAGGTGCTGAATGTAAGCCAAGTTCCTCTTTCAGGCATTTCAAATAGTGCGCCTTGCAAACGAAAGTAAAATTGTTTGCCACTTTGTCAGCAGGAACAATGATATATTTTTCATGGAGGTAAGAAAGTTCTTTGGCAACAACAGTATAATAAAAAAAATTGACTCGTGTCTGTTGTTTAGAGAGCTACCATTAGATTTTAATTAGGGGGGGGGGGGCAAAAAAAATTCCGGATCGAAATTCTAGGGGAAAAAAATTCCGGCTAAAATATATTTTCCGGATCACGAAATTGCCCCTCCCCCTCTCTTCCGACGTTTCCACGTGCCCAGTAAACACTTTTTGTGTGTCATAAACTAAGTACAAATAAAAATGGAACAAACTTTATGCAATTTGGAGTGAATTAATCAAATTCAAAAGTCATTAGCACCATATAGCCTGGCCCTTTGAGTAGCACTTAAGTGAATAGATTATATAGGTATCATTTGCCATTCAAGAAATTAAAATGAAGAAATCTACTGGCAAGAGATGAATTCATTCTGTGTTTGATGTTTGATATGGCTGAAAATCTCGATAAATTATTTAAATTTTAGAGTAATTTTCAACATTGGAAAATAACAACGACAAAAAATAATAATAACAATCCGGCCCGAAGGGCCGACGAAAAAAAATTCTGGCTCTTAAAATGGCCGAAAAAAAAAAATTCCGGCTGGCAAAAGTCTCCCCCCCCCCATTACAAATCAAATGGTTGCTCCCTTACTGAATGCAGATGACGCTCTACTCTTCTTTTAAGTAATTCTCCGATGGATTTCTTCCAGTGTGTCTAGTTCTACGTCCTCCTATTTTGCCTACCGTCTGTGCAATAGAATTATTGCCCTACTTTTAAGTAACACCTGACACTCAATGTCTCATATAGTCCAAGGCATCGTATCTGACATGTAGACTTTCCTCCACCCGGTGGGTATCAAGGTACAAGTCTGGTGACTTTCCTCCACCCGGTGGGTATTATGGTACAAGTCTGGTGACTTTCCTCCACCCGTTGGGTATCATGGTACAAGTCTGGTGACTTTTCTCCACCCGGTGTGTATTATGGTACAAATCTGGTGACATTTCTTCACACGGTGGGTATTAGGGTGACAAGTCTGATTGGTGACTTTTCTCCACACGGTGTGTATTAGGGTAACAAGTCTGGTGACTTTTCTCCACACGGTGTGTATAAGGGTAATAAGTCTGGTGACTTTTCTCCACAGAGTTTGTACTATGGTAAAGTCTGGTGACATTTCTCCACCCGGTGTGTATTAGGGTAACAAGTCTTGTGACTTTCCTCCACACGGTGTGTATTAGGGTAATAAGACTGGTGACTTTTCTCTACACGGTGTGTATTAGGGTAACAAGTCTGGTAAGTGCCTTTTCTCCACACGGTGTGTATTAGGGTAACAAGTCTGGTGACTTTTCTCTACACGGTGTGTATTAGGGTAACAAGTCTGGTAAGTGCCTTTTCTCCACACGGTGTGTATTAGGGTAACAAGTCTGGTGACATTTCTCCACACGGTGTGTATTAGGGTAATAAGACTGGTAAGTGCCTTTTCTCCACACGGTGTGTATTAGGGTAACAAGTCTGGTGACTTTTCTCTACACGGTGTGTATTAGGGTAACAAGTCTGGTAAGTGCCTTTTCTCCACACGGTGTGTATTAGGGTAACAAGTCTGGTGACTTTTCTCCACACGGTGTGTATTAGGGTAATAAGTCTGGTGACTTTTCTCCACAGAGTTTGTACTATGGTAAAGAATGGTGACATTTCTCCACCCGGTGTGTATTAGGGTAACAAGTCTTGTGACTTTCCTCCACACGGTGTGTATTAGGGTAATAAGACTGGTGACTTTTCTCTACACGGTGTGTATTAGGGTAACAAGTCTGGTAAGTGCCTTTTCTCCACACGGTGTGTATTAGGGTAACAAGTCTGGTGACTTTTCTCTACACGGTGTGTATTAGGGTAACAAGTCTGGTAAGTGCCTTTTCTCCACACGGTGTGTATTAGGGTAACAAGTCTGGTGACTTTTCTCTACACGGTGTGTATTAGGGTAACAAGTCTGGTAAGTGCCTTTTCTCCACACGGTGTGTATTAGGGTAACAAGTCTGGTGACATTTCTCCACACGGTGTGTATTAGGGTAATAAGACTGGTAAGTGCCTTTTCTCCACACGGTGTGTATTAGGGTAACAAGTCTGGTGACTTTTCTCTACACGGTGTGTATTAGGGTAACAAGTCTGGTAAGTGCCTTTTCTCCACACGGTGTGTATTAGGGAAACAAGTCTGGTGACATTTCTTCACACGGTGTGTATTAGGGTAACAAGTATGGTGACTTTTCTCCACACGGTGTGTATTTGAGTAACAAGTCTGATTGGTGACTTTTCTCCACACGGTGTGTTTTAGGGTAACACGTCTGGTGACTTTCCTCCACAGGGTGTGTATTAGGGTAACAAGTATGATTTGTGACTTTCCTCCACAGGGTGTGTATTAGGGTAACAATTCTGATTGGTGACTTTCCTCCACAGGGTGTGTATTAGGGTAACATGTCTAATTGGTGACTTTCCTCAACACGGTGTGTATTAGGGTAACAAGTCTGATTGGTGACTTTCCTCCACACGGTGTGTATTAGGGTAACAAGTCTGATTGGTGACTTACCTCCATACGGTGTGTATTAGGGTAACAAGTCTGATTGGTGACTTTCCTCCACACGGTCTGTATCAGGGTAACAAGTCTGATTGGTGACTTTCCTCAACACGGTGTGTATCAGGGCAACAAGTCTGATTGGTGACTTTCCTCAACACGGTGTGTATCAGGGTAACAAGTCTGATTGGTGACTTTCCTCAACACGGTCTGTATCAGGGTAACAAGTCTGATTGGTGACTTTCCTCAACACGGTCTGTATCAGGGTAACAAGTCTGATTGGTGACTTTCCTCAACACGGTGTGTATTAGGGTAACAAGTCTGATTGGTGACTTTCCTCAACACGGTGTGTATCAGGGTAACAAGTCTGATTGGTGACTTTCCTCAACACGGTCTGTATCAGGGTAACAAGTCTGATTGGTGACTTTCCTCAACACGGTGTGTATCAGGGTAACAAGTCTGATTGGTGACTTACCTCCATACGGTGTGTATTAGGGTAACAAGTCTGATTGGTGACTTACCTCCATACGGTGTGTATCAGGGTAACAAGTCTGATTGGTGACTTTCCTCAACACGGTCTGTATCAGGGTAACAAGTCTGATTGGTGACTTTCCTCAACACGGTCTGTATCAGGGTAACAAGTCTGATTGGTGACTTTCCTCAACACGGTGTGTATCAGGGTAACAAGTCTGATTGGTGACTTTCCTCAACACGGTGTGTATCAGGGTAACAAGTCTGATTGGTGACTTACCTCCATACGGTGTGTATTAGGGTAACAAGTCTGATTGGTGACTTACCTCCATACGGTGTGTATCAGGGTAACAAGTCTGATTGGTGACTTACCTCCATACGGTGTGTATCAGGGTAACAAGTCTGATTGGTGACTTACCTCCATACGGTGTGTATCAGGGTAACAAGTCTGATTGGTGACTTTCCTCAACACGGTGTGTATCAGGGTTACAAGTCTGATTGGTGACTTACCTCAACACGGTGTGTATCAGGGTAACAAGTCTGATTGGTGACTTTCCTCAACACGGTGTGTATCAGGGTAACAAGTCTGATTGGTGACTTACCTCCATACGGTGTGTATCAGGGTAACAAGTCTGATTGGTGACTTACCTCCATACGGTGTGTATCAGGGTAATAAGTCTGATTGGTGACTTTCCTCAACACGGTGTGTATCAGGGTAACAAGTCTGATTGGTGACTTACCTCCATACGGTGTGTATCAGGGTAACAAGTCTGATTGGTGACTTTCCTCAACACGGTGTGTATCAGGGTAACAAGTCTGATTGGTGACTTACCTCCATACGGTGTGTATCAGGGTAACAAGTCTGATTGGTGACTTACCTCCATACGATGTGTATCAGGGTAACAAGTCTGATTGGTGACTTTCCTCAACACGGCGTGTATCAGGGTAACAAGTCTGATTGGTGACTTACCTCCATACGGTGTGTATCAGGGTAACAAGTCTGATTGGTGACTTACCTCCATACGGTGTGTATCAGGGTAACAAGTCTGATTGGTGACTTACCTCCATACGGTGTGTATTAGGGTAACAAGTCTGATTGGTGACTTACCTCCATACGGTGTGTATCAGGGTAACAAGTCTGATTGGTGACTTTCCTCCACACGGTCTGTATCAGGGTAACAAGTCTGATTGGTGACTTTCCTCAACACGGTCTGTATCAGGGTAACAAGTCTGATTGGTGACTTTCCTCAACACGGTGTGTATCAGGGTAACAAGTCTGATTGGTGACTTTCCTCAACACGGTGTGTATCAGGGTAACAAGTCTGATTGGTGACTTACCTCCATACGGTGTGTATTAGGGTAACAAGTCTGATTGGTGACTTACCTCCATACGGTGTGTATCAGGGTAACAAGTCTGATTGGTGACTTTCCTCAACACGGTCTGTATCAGGGTAACAAGTCTGATTGGTGACTTTCCTCAACACGGTCTGTATCAGGGTAACAAGTCTGATTGGTGACTTTCCTCAACATGGTCTGTATCAGGGTAACAAGTCTGATTGGTGACTTTCCTCAACACGGTGTGTATCAGAGTAACAAGTCTGATTGGTGACTTACATAGAGGAAATTAAAAAGTAGGAAGACAGTGGTTAAAATCTACATGAAGGAAATGAAGAAGTAGGAAGACAGTGGTTAAAATCTACATAGAGGAAATGAAGAAATAGGTATTTAGGAAGACAGTGGTTAAAATCTACATAGAGGAAATGAAGAAGTAGGAAGACAGTGGTTAAAATCTACATAGAGGAAATGAAGAAGTAGGTATTTAGGAAGACAGTGGTTAAAATCTACATGGAGGAAATGAAGAAGTAGGAAGACAGTGGTTAAAATCTACATAGAGGAAATGAAGAAGTATGAAGACAGTGGCTAAAATCTACATAGAGGAAATGAAGAAGTAGGAAGACAGTGGTTAAAATCTACATTGAGGAAATGAAGAAGTATGAAGACAGTGATTAAAATCTACATAGAGGAAATGAAGAAGTAGGAAGACAGTGGTTAAAATCTACATAGAGGAAATGAAGAAGTAGGTATTTAGGAAGACAGTGATTAAAATCTACATGAAGGAAATGAAGAAGTAGGAAGACAGTGGTTAAAATCTACATGGAGGAAATGAAGAAGTAGGAAGACAGTGATTAAAATCTACATAGAGGAAATGAAGAAGTAGGAAGACAGTGGTTAAAATCTACATTGAGGAAATGAAGAAGTATGAAGACAGTGATTAAAATCTACATAGAGGAAATGAAGAAGTAGGAAGACAGTGGTTAAAATCTACATAGAGGAAATGAAGAAGTAGGTATTGAGGAAGACAGTGTTTTAAATCTACATAGAGGAAATGAAGAAGTAGGAAGACAGTGGTTAAAATCTACATGGAGGAAATGAAGAAGTAGGAAGACAGTGGTTAAAATCTACATGGAGGAAATGAAGAAGTATGAAGACAGTGATTAAAATCTACATGGATGAAATGAAGAAGTAGGAAGACAGTGGTTAAAATCTACATAGAGGAAATGAAGTAGGAAGACAGTGATTAAAATCTACATAGAAGTAATGAAGAAGTAGGTATTTAGGAAGATAGTGTTTTAAATCTACATAGAGGAAATGAAGAAGTATGAAGACAGTGATTAAAATCTACATAGAGGAAATGAAGAAGTAGAAAGACAGTGGTTAAAATCTACATAGAGGAAATGAAGAAGTATGAAGACAGTGGTTAAAATCTACATGGAGGAAATGAAGAAGTATGAAGACAGTGATTAAAATCTACATAGAGGAAATGAAGAAGTAGGAAGACAGTGGTTAAAATCTACATAGAAGAAATGAAGAAGTAGGTAGAAAGGAAGACAGTCTTACTCTTCATGCATTGTAATATTGGCAATGTATGATAACTAACAATATATGTCAAGTTTTCATAATTTTTCTTTTAATTTTGATGTTTCTATAGTTAGGGTACCCTATATTATGTCGTTAAGCTATACTGACATGATACCTCACAGGATTTTATTTGCAAATAAGTATTACGTCTAATAAGAAATACGGCACGCACGAGTTTGTTGTCTCTTTAAGGTATATACAAACAAAACGGTATTTGTAAGGACGAACAATAGTTTACGGTGTGTTTAAGGTTCGGGGTTAATTAAAATCTTTACTATCAACAGTATGCTTCAAATATTCAAGATTAGATACTGTAAACTATTGTACCTTAACCTACTTGTAGAAATTTAAATTCAAGACGTGAAGAGGTATTTGTTTTATCGAGCACAAATTGTCGACAGGAGGCAATCAGAATAGGTTCAGTATATTACAATGATGTCCAAATTACCATGGTTACCATACACAACCCTGTCGTAATTTTTAAAAATTAGTAGCATACAAATCAATGGCAAATCAAAATTAACGTTTTTTTTTATTCACAATTTATAGGCATTTGTAGATAACATATAATTCAATTTTTAGTATGCCTTTTCAAAAGAGAAAAGTTAGAGCAGATAGACATACACACCCTTTCATACACTCCTATACAAAAAAAAAGAACAAAAAACAAAAAACAAAAATACAGAAAAAATACACACACAATCGACAAAATAGTGTCACATGCAGTTACCAGTATATATAGAAAGTTGTATAAAAACAGTTTATGTAATATAGTTTATAAATGTTTTACATTAAAACTGGTGATACATGTACAAAAAAAGCTTTTAGCAGTCAAGCAATCATTATGGCAAACTTAATCAAATACATATAACCATTCTCCCCAGATTTCATTAAATTTTCTACTTTTTTGTTTTCTAAAAGCGACACATTTTTCAACATCAATCTTAAATTTAAGATGCACCAGTAATTCATGCAGAGATGGATGTTTCTTTTTCTTAAAGCATTTAAAAATATATTCTTTTGCATTGAGAATTATAAAATTAATAGCAATGTTCTTGATATTTGACTCTTCTCCGAATATAACATTCTCAATATTGAAACCTATTCTTTTTGAAGTTTTATTGTAGACAAGAAGACTGAATGCATTCCAAATAGGTAAAGTACAAGAACAATATAAAAAGATATGACTGATAGTTTCAATTTCAATATTACATAATGAACATAAATCGGATGAAATGATGTTTATTTTCTTAAGATAAGAGTTCGTGGCAAGAATTCTATGCAAAATTCTATATTGCAGCCATTGAATTGAGGAGTCATCAGTAGTCTTAAAACAAGTCTTAAAAGAGTTTTTTAATCTACTTTCAGAAATATATGGTATTTCATTTTTCCACTTTAAAATCCCTGTAGGTGTTAGAGTTGTGTAACTCAGAAGTTTGTAAATAGATGTGGAAATCAAAATTAACTTGATAAACGTCATTCACACGAATATATATATATATACACACAAAGATAAATTCTCGATGAGAATAGTTTTAGCATATGATTGTCCATCTATCAACCATCACACCCCTGTCCTGATGAAATATCATATAACACCCTCCCATCCCATCCAATATATTTCATATATGTATTGTCCAACCATCAACAATCACACACCCCCTGTCCTGATATATCATAGAACCCCCTCCCGCCCCATCCCAATCATAATTAATATTTTGGCATTACCCAGTATGGGCCTTGACAAATAAACTTCTAATTATAATACATGCTTGTTCTATAATTATCATCAACGTACATACTAATTTTTTTTTTTGTCAATTCAGCTCAACGAAAATAATATCTTAATGATATCTGAATATGAATTAATTCATCTAGATGGCGCCTGGGTCTGAAATCATTACAGATGGACTTTCTCGTGTCGATGTCTTATTATCATTATATAACAATACATAATTTCATTTTATTAGTAAAGTTAACTGGTAAATCTTAGCTCGTTGGTTCACTTGCATATAGAATTTCTTTCCTTTTCTTTTTGAGATAATCTAATTCCGTCCATTCACTAGCTTTAAATATCAAATCTATACATGTACATATACAACACAAGGGCATCAGAGATACAAGATATGTATGTGGTATAATTAAATCTTTACATCTCTTAATATGATCATATTTCTCCCTATTATCCCCGAGGGAGCTCACATTTATTCAAAGACATCATAAACTAACCAGTATAGGAGTCAAAAGGCCAGTACTGTATCTATTAACAACATAAAACACAACACAAAAATAACTGTCTCCAGCTTCTATACCTCATTTATAATTGTACAGTTATCCCGTATAATATGTAATTTTGGTTCGTTGAACGTATTAATGATTTTTTAAAAAAGGCCTGTACCCGTTTTTCCCTTAAATATATATTCAGTCTAAAGAAGAGATTGATAATCTATAAAGTTATATAATGTAACTTTTTTGCAAGCCATGTAACAATGAAGGCTTGAATGTTTGTTTGGTTGGATTTTTGTTTCTTTGTTTTGGGTTCTTTGCTTGTTTGCAATTGTTTTTCTTTTGTTTTATATAAATTTGTAGTTCCGGTTCTTTTTAAATTATGAATTAACGAATTTAAAGCGTTATGACATTTTTTTTGACCATTTATGTTACTCTAAAGGAAAGCCAGATATACCAAGTAACTGTTTATGTTACTCTAAAGGAAAGCCAGATATACCAAGTAAGACCATTTATGTTACTCTAAAGGAAAGCCAGATATACCAAGTAAGACCATTTATGTTGCTCTAAAGGAAAGCCAGATATACCAAGTAAGACCATTTATGTTACTCTAAAGGAAAGCCAGATATACCAAGTAAGACCATTTATGTTACTCCAAAGGAAAGCCAGATATACCAAGTAACTGCATGTACTATGAATGTTTGTAAAGATTGGCTCTTTATAATAAAAGTACCGGAACATTCTGGAATGGATATCTTTTGCGAAGTTTCCGTAGACCTTTCCCTTACCCCCCTCCTTTCCTATGCCCAAACTAAGACACTGCCTTAACCTCCTTTAGCCCTCAGTGCGACCCCCAGATCCCTTGAACATCCACTGACTTTTCCCCTAGCATAGCTACGCCACTGACTGTTTTCCCATAGCTTTGCTACGCCACTGACTGTTTTCCCCTAGCCTAGCTACGCCATTGACTGTTTTCCTCTGTGAAAGCATACAACTTTTTTATATTTCATCTCATAAACGTAAAATTTTCATTTGATATTCTACTATCAAAACTTTTCATTCAACTATATTGAGAGCTGTGTAAAGATACAATATTGTAGTTATACACGTATCAAATAGTTGCTACATCATCAGATTTATGGATTTTATGGTAAGGAAAAGATATATTAAATCACAAACAGTGGGGTTTTTGTACGCAAGGTTTATATCAATTCACCATGACATTTGTACCTTCGATCTGTTATACTGCAAATTTTGCCCTTATTGTCCCCGACATTCGTGAATCCATCTGTCCGTCAGTGTGTCAGTCCGTCAGTGTGTCTGTCCGCCAGTGTGTCAGTCCGTCAGTGTATCAGTCCGTCAGTGTATCAGCCCGTCAGTGCGTCTGTCCGTCAGTGTGTCTGTCTCTCAGAGCGTCTGTCCGACAGTGTGTATGTCCGTCAGTATGTCTGTCCGTCAGTGCGTCTGTCCGTCAGCGTGTCGATCATAAAATCTTCTAATAGCTTTAAATGGTAAGAGATAATTAGGACTTTTATACATGTTATAGTTCATAGATATGTATTTCTCGTGACAAGACCTTTACCAAATTGTGAATTATCTTTAAGGGATAACTGGTGAATGACAAAGGGATATTACGTTTCATATATGTATTCTTTCCCGTGATGACATTATTGCCATGACCTTAAAAGAGTTTTTCATCTACACTTTTAAGGAATTTCAACATTGGCCATAGCTTGATGTTCTACATGTTTATTCCATATGACATGCTAGTCATTACACACATCCAAAAACAGGCATTATATCATATTTAATATCAAATACTGTATCGAGTTCATCTTCCACCTCTCAATAATAAAAAATATATACCCGGTATAAGGAATATCCCTGCTACAACGGTTCCCATAGTATTCGCTGTACCAGTTCCCATAGCAACAATCGTGTGAATACGGTTTCAATTTCCGTTTAATTTTGACGCTTCTTTTTTGCATACTTGTTTTCTTTTTCTATTTTTTTTTCATTAAAAAGAGTTAAATAGAAAAAATAATTCAATTAGAATAGATTAGACCGTATGTAAATCCCAATCACAATTTCACTACAAAATTCTATGTTGGCTACATGACTTACTAAACTTACTGTTACATGTACTTGTTCATAAGCGACGTACATAATGACATTCTAAACTGTTAAGCTTCTTTTGACCTCTCCATAGAAAACGCTTTACAACCAATACGATGATAAATTCAGGCAAGATTAACAACAAAAATTTGATAAATAGTTCAATAGAGCTTTCTCTTAACATACTTCTAAAACCCCAAACGACGCATTTTTTTGTTTCATTCAAGGTTATAGGAATATTTCTGTGTATATCTACAAACTCGTAAATTACTACTGTCGAACAAATAAAGCAGCACACTATGTGTTTGTTTTAAATCCTTTATAAGTGAGGTATTTGGATAACTTTTATCGATATTTTGAATAATGTATTTGCTGAGATATTATAGTTCAAGGGAGAAAGTATTTTATGATCGTCAAATAAATATCACCATGTTCCGCGTTTCAGGTCAGATGACGCCAGTGAGAATTACGGAAGCAATGGGATTTTTTTCCTACAAGATTCAAGATTATATTTTTCAAGTTCATCACTTACAAACTGTTTTCTCCGCTCCTTCATATTAATTTGAAAAAAGGAGAATGTCATATGTGTTGATTTGCAACCTATACAGGAGTACATATATGTTATGTAACACCAAGAAAATGAAAATCTTTAATACATCGACATATAATGTAACACCTACTTTTTCTTGGCTAACTTTTTGTATCTCTCAGCACCCGCTGCCACGTAATATCCATCTGGTTTCAGGTCTTGAAAACGTGTGACTTTGTGTTTTCCCAGAGGTGTATAAATATTCCTTACTGCGCCACAACGAGGTTTCAGAATTTTGGAAGCATCGTCCATAAAAATGTCAAAATTTTTGCATCGGCTAGAATTGACCAGGAGAGGTTTGGGTGTGGAATATTCGTCTCCATTGATATAAAAATGAGCGAGGTAAGCTTTAGGTATACCACGTAGGTAATTAGGAGTATCATCCATCATGTGATCATCATTATAATCATCGTCCATCATTGTAGGTGTCGCCACTATCGACAGCACACAACTATATCCGGTGGGAACAAGGGCTATGTTCAGTATTTATAAAGATTGCACTATAAGGAAAAAATTCTGTTTCAATGTAGGGAAAATATTCAAACACAGATCAGTTTTAAATCCCTCCTCAATGTAATTCGCGTGGCTACACTTCAAGATGTTCTAGTGAAATATTCATCTCTTCATTGTTGATGATCGTTTTAAGTTTAAAGTTGATAAAGCCACACAAATATCGACGGTCTCCAGGTATGGGTACACAAGTAAACAACTTGACTGGTACACAAATTTGTCAATCAATCTAAATTTATTCGGGTTGTAAGGAGGAGAGCGTAACGGGGTCGCCGTCATGAATGTGCGATGACAAAACTCCGATCAGGATATATATACATGTAGGTTTTCCAATAAGAGATCGATATCTGGTGATTGGGGGATATACCAGTCTAGATATAGATATCTTTGAGGAACTTTACTTGGAGGGATTGACGTGAAGAAAAAAAAACATGGTAGAGACAAAGCAGTTAGACGCACTGTTTGATTAGGTTTAAACAATAAGTCAATGAAATCAATACAAAAGGCACTGTTATTTAACATGTACGTTTTTATATAAGTGCTATTTTAGCAAACAGAGAAAAGAATATCAACAATGATAAAATCATTAGTTATTCTAGAATAAGTAAGGGTTATTCTACTGTCTCCGAGGGCGTAGCCCGAGGAGCAGTTGAATAACCCACTTGTTGCACGGCAATTGTTAGGCCATCAAACAATCATCACCGTTGATTGAGTAATTATAAGTCGTTATTCCGAGTATGATAAAACTACTCATGGTCAGTAAACCGTTAAGAATTTCACGCATTTCAAATGTAGATTTCAAAGAAAACAACGGTAAAAAAACATCATTTGTTGTTACATTTTTCAAACTACAGTGTAGTTAGAGAACATAGGAAGTGGATTTTAGGAGATTCGGTTAAGGATTCCCCTGTACATGTTTTCCAACAAATATTCAAAACTACGGAAATATTATGATACTATTATATCTTCGTTTCTTTTCAAAAGTATTCCAGGGTACCAATCACATTGTTCAAGGGTACCAGTCAGTACATTATTCCATCGAAATCTTGCGAGTTTTGTCTGGTAGCTGATCCTATGCATATTGAAACATTTTACATAGAACGGATCTAGAGCGAGCTGGGAGTTAGAAATCACCCCCCGCCCTGGAATTTGTAAAAAAAAAAAACAACATGATTTCCCTTTTCTATGTATTTTCTTTCAAAATCATAGGTTGTACCCCTTTCCCTAACGGGCTGAATCAACGTTATGGGGGGGGGGGGGGGGGGATCTAGATCCGCCCGTGACATTGAAGTTCAACCTGTAAATCGCGGTATTTTTTTTTTTCTTAATTCCTATTATGAAATGCCATTTTAGAGATGCTAACGCATCCTTTTTTTGTTGTGTTGTATTTTCAAAACGGGAGGCAATACATGTCAGGTCAGGTAAGGACAGTTAACGGCTCAGTTGATCAGTCAATGATTATTTCAATCATTAATTCAATCATTGTTTCACAATGAAAAATATTGCACTGTCTGGAAAGGTGTTAATTACCGTCTATAAGGTAGACCGTGCAACAATGACAATTATTAATCTTAAAAATTCACTACATATAGATTTATGCTCGGAAATCATACAAGTCATTGCTAAACCGTATGGATAATAACACAGGGGCTTATCGCGCTTCCCGGTTGCTTTTATGTACTATGGGTTATGTAAAGCGGTGGTCACAACACCTCGTACGTGCAGGTACAAATGTACGTGCTATCTACGAGACAGGACGTAGCAGTTTTAGTGCATGCAGAACTTTCGCTGCCTCCTGTCTGCGTTCGGTCTATACGGATTCATCAAGAAGCTCGACACGCACGTTGTGAGTACGTTGTAAGTACAATACCCACACGATAACGCGAAGGCGTACGGAGATCGTACGTTAATTGTAAGCGAATTGCACGCACGTTGTCTGCACGTCCGACGTACTTGCCACGTGCGCAGCATATGATGAATGTAATAACTCCATATAACCGGACGTGCGTTGATGCAATCCTTTCGTACTCTTGCAACTTCCTACCTTACGTCTTTAGAAAAGCGTAGCGCACGTAGCCAATCCAAACACGCTCGTCCAAAAAACACGCACGGCGGGTTGTAACCAGGGCTTAACTCATAGTACATCAAGCAACAGGGAAAGTGCGATAAATCCCTGTGGATCATATTTTTAGCGTTTACCCTATCTATGTTTTCAAATGTCCTTTTCGGATCTATTGGCAATAACATGTATTGCTTTGTAGAAATGAATCCATGGTAACGAGGGATGTTTATTTCACTATTTCCCAATTTCTCGGGGTTTTTAATAATACCCTGTAAAAGGCAGGTGCATTTATCCAGTAATTAATTAGGAATGGAAAGTGACATTGGATTAATGACATATACTGTACACGTATTTGTCGATACTTAATAAGATGGTGATTATTAAGACTTACGGACGAGATATTGGTAAAACTCAGACCATAGTTATGAAACATTTTGTTTTACTTCCGCTAAAGGATACTTTTTCCAACACCCCGCGCACACATTCATGAATTTTGTAATTTAAAAAGCCCAAAACTTGTAGAGTCTAAGACCATAACAGTCTAAATCCCCATTGATGTTCGTATTGATTAGTTGATTAAAAAAGTAAGACGATTATTCCTCTCAATATCAATAGTGGAAAAAAGTTTTCATTCCTTAAACCCCCATCTCACTAGGACGGCGTTCCCATTGCGCACTCGCAGCGTCATGGAAAAATAAAGGAAGCCGTACGCGCGTGGGTGCGCAGTAGAATCGCAAGCATCGCCGTGTAAGTGCAGTGTCTTAAGGAATGAGTGTCTTTTTTTTTTTTTTTTTTTTTTTCGTTCATGGTTTTTACACTCTGGTTTGACAGGCGCAAATCTCGGGAACCGCGAAGCGGTTCTTGAAAGATTTGCGCCTGTCGAACCTCGAGTGTAAAAGCCATGAACTGAAAAAAAAGAAGACATTCATTCCTTATATTTACATTCAGAGACTTTCACATGTAAAATATATTTGAAAACATCCTCGAATTTTCATAGAAATTTAGTGAAAATTTTAAAAGATCTGAATGTTTCACGTGTGCCAATTCTCCTTACCAGTAATGACAAGAAATAATCCATTGCAAAAGGTTATAACTCCATCTGAATGTTTCACGTGTGTCAATTCTCCCTACCAGGAAGGACAAGAAACAATCCATTGCAAAATGTAATAACTCCATATAACTGGACGTGCGTTGACGAAATCCTTTCGTACTCTTGCAAGTTCCTACCTTGCGTGTTCAGAAGAACGTGGCTCAAGTAGCAACTCCAAGCACGCACGTCCAAAAAATAAATAAATAAATAAATAAATAATAAAAAAAACACGAACGGCGGGTTGTAACCAGGACATCAAGCAACCGTGAAAGCGGCGAAGCGGTTCTCGAAAGATTTGCGCCTGTCGCACCAGAGTGTAAAAGCCATGGACGCAAAAAATAAGACACTCATTCCTTATATTTACACTCAGAGACTTTCACGTGTAAAATATCTTTGAAAACATCCTCGAATGTTCATAGAAATATAGTGAAAATTAAGATATGAATGTTTCACGTGTGTCAATTCTCCTTACCAGGAAGGACAAGAAATAATCCATTGCAAAATATCTAAATATACGGTTTAATCTTAAAAACTACTGAATTTTATATATATATATATATATATAAAACGTTTTCACTTTCTATAAATAATTTGAAGAAAATAAAGTCTTCTTTATAATAAAGTAATAAGCGCTGCATAAATGCATTTCGGTTGCGCCATCAACTTTACAAATGTACTGTCAAAACGTCCTCAAAATGTAAATAATATTATCTGTTGTAAATATTTGATAAAGGTTTTCACGATGATTTTACACTTTCTTTAGGAAAAATTTTAGAAAATAAAGCCTTATTTAAAATATTGTTCATATTTGTAAATGGACTCCCGGGAGATTGTACGTATATATAGGGTTGTTATTTAAGGAATTTTGTTGTTGTTGTTGTTGTTGTCCCTGTCTGTTATTCGTCTCATGCTATGGTCAATTCATCGTCGACATGGGAACCTCCCCTACTCGCAAATTCAGCACCAGCATCGCGTGCACGTTATGTGATTGGGGTCAACCTGCGTTCAACGTGAAATGAACGTCAAAATTGAATAGGCGTTTAACATAGGAAATCAACTTGCATTGTAAATATGAAAGGAATCAATGGAATATTTTTTTGGTTGATCGAGGTATCAACACCAAAAATTGAGGGAAAACTGCATCGTGCACAAAATCTAACGAATACCCCCCCCCCCCCCGGAGGTGGGTTGTGACCACTCTAAAAGAGAAAGAGAGAATTGTAATATGGTTTAGCAATGTGGTCATGTGACATAATGGGTTACCGTAACTTTATCGTCAGTTCTCAGTGGTGATGTATTCTTTACTATATCTTGTACCGAGACATAAACGTAAATCTTTTGCATGTCATGTTTTTTTTTTTATTTTATTTTATTCATATGCACGTAAGTCATTGAGTTATCATGTAACATTAGGAGGAAAAATACTATAATTAAAAAGCAGAAAGTCGTAATGATAAAGTTCCTGTATTCCTTTGATTGTTGATGGTGACACTTTTTTATAAGCACTAACTACAGACTCTCTTCTTTGATATATTCTCTGTGTAGAATTAACCGGAAATCTATGAATTAAGTCCAACAAAGTTTCAAGAAATTTTTCTGTCTTTTCTTTTGCGTTAAATTTTGGGATTTTAACATCGTTTCTAACAAAACCTTGTATTTGGAATGCTCTCCATATTTTCTTGAATGCGCGTCCCATATCCGGACATTTCTTTTGAAAAATATTGTGTTGAAAGTATGTCATAAGTAAACTTCGAATTGTTTCATTTAAACTTATATCACGTGATAACTTTCTTAAGAATCTTCTCCTGTCTGGAGGTAGGTTAAGTATATCGATGAGGTAATTGTAATCACTAGTAAGACTTTCCTGCTTTGCTATAAAGTTATACGTCATACTACATGGATGACACAGTAAATATATTGGAGACCAATGGCGATTAATATTTCTCCCAGCTATGGCCGAATTCAATATTTTATCAAGAAAAGTTTGGAAACTTATACCCTTTCTGCAGTTCCGGTATCGGAATGGATGCTCAGATTTCTCTAAGATAGTCCTATCAGGTACCTGATACAAAGGTCCAAGAAATACCTTATCCACGTACGCAGAATAAAGCCGAGTATACGGGTCTCTGGCGGTCAGAAGGGTTAGCACAGCATTCTCTGAATCTTTTAATGGCCTTTTCACTCCGTTTCTATTTCCAATTTTATGAATATCGTGCCGAGAAATACCCAAAATTTGTTCCAGGGTCCACGTAGGATTCGTCAGAGCAAGAAAAATTCTCGTGAGATAAGAGCTGCCTGCCTTTGGAACTTTACAAAAAGTCATCTTCATTTTTCCGTCGACGTAAAAAACTTCATTTATCTGAGAAAAATGAAATCTGTACATTTTTAGATTCTCTCGTTGACAACTTTCTTGTAGGAGTTGAACCCTATTTGACATTTCCCGTTGATTATAAAGCTTTCCACTTGACGCCAGAGCGGGGGGTAAAAATTGGATTGTATTTCGAGTCGATGGAAATTTTCCTGAAATAGAGGAATTTTAATCTTTATTCTGACATTTCGCACAGATTCTGTATTGACATCAGTAGAAAATATGCATCACTCATAAATATATAACTCATAACCTCTATTTCTGACAGAATTATATTTAGAAAGACTTTGGTCACTAGATAACCTTGTATTTCCAATAAGCAAAGTTAAGTAATGATACGGATGTGTTCCAAATCTTCACCTTCTTGAAGACAATTTCAAACCAATTTTAATGCACCAGACACGTGTTTCGGCTTGTGAATCCTCATCACTACTTACTTATTACTATTAAAAGTGATTTTCTGACACATAGCCAAATGTATTTCAGAAGCGCCCTCTAGTTTTATTTTTTTAATCTAAATTTATTCAGTCAATGATCCAATATATATATATATATATGCAATTCTAATATGCTCATCCCGAGGGGTTCGCAATAAAAAGGTTAAAGACGTAATGATATCCATAATGATATGGTAACAAAGCTAGGGAAAGAGGGGGGGGGGGGGAGGCGGAATTTAAGCGCGGCAGACAGAGCCTTGAGGATGACTCCCGTCTTGGAAGGCCTGTCATTTTTGCAACTCCAGAAATGATCAATAAAGTCCATGATATTGTTATGACTGACAGACGAGTTACAGAAAGATATATAGCCAGACTGGTACAGTTGGCATTTTACATAAAAGAGTACATTCCATTCTGACTGAAGATCTTGAAATGAGAAAGCTTTCGGTCCGTTTGGTACCACGACATCTGACAGTTGATCAGAAGCACACCAGGAGCACTTTATCGCGTGCTAATCTCAACATTTTTATGGAGATCCTGTCAATTTTCTTCAAAGATGAAACATGGGTCCATCATTTTACCACAGAGCCCAAACAACAGTCGAAACAGTGGAAGCACCATGGCTCACCCAGCCAAAGAAGGCAAAGACAGTTCCTTCAGCTGGGAGGGTTATGACCTCGGTTTTCTGGTATGCAAAAGGTATTCTGCTGATAGATTATCTCTCAAAGAGGACAAACAATCAATGACACATACTATGCTTCACTTCTGACACAATCAAACTAGAGCGCCGCGGAAAGCTCACTAAAGGTATGTTGTTCCATCAGGACAATGCTCCTGTTCACAAGTCTGTAACTACCATGGCTGCCATTCACATTCACGATTGTGGCTTTAAGTAGTCCCCTACCAGCAACGCCGAAGGGGACTCTTAGACTTCTCGCGGTCTGTCCGTCCGTCTGACCGTCTGTCAAGTTTTCAGTTTTCCGGACTTTTTCGGCAACACATTCAGATATTTAAGTGAAATTTGGTCAACTTGGTCTTGGATAGTTACAGAGCAAGTTCGACTTTCGTCGCGCTTGACCTATTTTTCGAGGAGCTACGTACGCCCCTTAACGACTTGCAAAATTAAGTTTTTGTCAGTTTTCCGGATTTTTTTCTGCATCAAATAGTGAAATTCAGGTGAAATTTGATACACAGTTTGTCTTGGATAGTTACAGAGCAAGTTTGACTTTCGTCACGCTTTACCTATTTTTCGTGGAGTAATGTACCTTGATGACTTGCAAAATTCAGTTTTTGTCAGTTTTCCGGACTTTTTTCTGCAACAAAAAGTAAGAGATTTTCAGGTGACATTTGATACACAGCTTAGTCTTGGATAGTTACAGAGCAATTTTGACTCTCGTCACGCTTGGCCTATTTTCCGAGGAGTTATGCCTCTTGATGAATTGCAAAATTTAGTTTTACGGACTTATTCTGCAACAAATAGAGATACTCATGTGAAATTTGATACACAGCTTAGGCTTGGATAGTTAGGTACTAGTACCGAGCATTTTTCCGAGGAGTTATA
This sequence comes from Pinctada fucata, assembly GCA_028142955.1. Taxonomy (NCBI): domain Eukaryota; kingdom Metazoa; phylum Mollusca; class Bivalvia; order Pterioida; family Pteriidae; genus Pinctada; species Pinctada fucata. The sequence continues at coordinate 18,368,458 of AP027109.1, forward strand.
CCCCTTGATGACAAAAGTCATGACTTGCACGGAATTTTGCTCTGCAACAAATATGATGTTCAGGTGAAATTTGATATATACCTTGTTCTTGGATAGTTACAGCGTAAGTTTGAGTTTGGATCACGCATGACCTTTTTCGAGGAATAATGCCTCTTGATGCCTCTGAATGCAATAAAAAAAATCAGCTTGCCGGACTTCTTCTTGCAGCACATCGATATATAGACATAATAAATGGCTTGACCTTGGAACGTTTCAGAGCAAGTTCGACTTTTCGAGATCTATCCATTCTATGATTTTTTAAAGGAAAAAAGTCGATGAAGGAGGTAAAACCTCAGTTTCCTTATTTCTGAAGTGAGCTGCACGGACAGTAAGTTTATATTCATGTTTTTTGTTTTTGTTTTTTTAAGAGTTCTAGGCAGAGTTGCAGGACATAAATTTATGCCGGTAGGAGACTATCATTACCAGCAGTCATGACTGCCGGTATACTGTAATCAATTGTGACATACTTGCACGGACGAAATAGCTCTTGGCAATATGATTGGTGGACAACTACCAAAAACGAAAATATTCGTCAAGGCTTTCATCAGGTCGGCTGAAGAGTCTAGATAACTTGACAAATGAAAGTCATATCGTATCAGTGCATTTTCTTCCGAAAGATGCATCGAGAAGTTTTTGTTCCGATACGTCCTACAACAATCACAGATCCTCGGAAATTTTCGTAGCGTGAATCGGAAATAAAAACGGAAAAGCCCGGAAATGTGCGATTGGTCTAACAAGAATAAATATCGATGATTTCATTTTTAGCTCACCCTCAAGTGAGCTATTGTCATAGCGTGCCGTCCGACGTCAGTCCGTCGTCTGTCGTCTGTCGTCGTCCGGCGTAAACTTTTAACATTTTCGACTTCTCCTCTGCAACCTCTTCACAGAATTTCACGAAACCTTGCAGGAAGCAAGTACTCAAGGTTCATTTCCAACTTTGTGTTTTTCGTGCCGATCGGTCAACAAATATGGCCGCCGAAGGCTCTGATTGGCTGACACATTTTTTTTTACTTCTCCTCTGCAACCGCTGCACAGAATTTCAAGAAACACTACAGGAAGCAAGTACTCAAGGTTCTCTACCAAGTTTGTGTTTTTGTCGTGCCGACCGGTCAACAAATATGGCTGCCGAGGACTCTGATTGGCAGATGCATTTTCGACTTCTTCTCTGCAACCGCTGCACAGAATTTCATGAAACCTTACAGGAAGCAAGTACTCAAGGTCCATTTCCAACTTTGTGTTATTCGTGCCGATCGGTCAACAAATATGGCCGCCGAAAGCTCTGATTGGCTGACACATTTTTTACTTCTCCTCTGCAACCGCTGCACAGAATTTCAAGAAACCTTACAGGAAGCAAGTACTCAAAGTCCTCTACCAAGTTTGTGTTTTTGTCGTGCCGACCGGTCAACAAATATGGCTGCCGAGGGCCCTGGTTGGCAGACGCATTTTCGACTTTTCTGCAACCGTTGCACAGAATTTCATGGAACCTTACAGGAAGCAAGTACTCAAGGTCCTCGACGAAGTTTGTGTTTTTGTCGTGCCGATCGGTCATTAAATATGGCTGCTGAGGGCTCTGATTGGCTGACGCATTTTTGACTTCTCCTTTACAACCGCTGCACAGAATTTCATGAAACCTTACAGGAAGCAAGTACTCAAGGTCCTCTACCAATTTTTTTCCTCGTCCCGATCGGTCAACAAATACGGCCGCCCAGGGCTCTAATTGGATGACACATTTTCTACATCTCCTCTGAAACTGCTACAAAGAATTTAACGAAACCTTACAGGAAGGAAGTACTCGAGGTCCTCTACCAAATTGTCCACTATCATTCTTTTGTTTGCAACTCAGGTAAGCGATGTGGCTCCCTTGGGCCTCTGGTTTTTTCTTCCTAGAATTTTACAACATTTAATTTCATGTGTTTGAAAAAATCGTTGATATTCAGTATCTCTGATATTTTGACCTAAACTCAGATGATTTTCGTATTTTTTGTGTAAAATCGAGAAATATTAAATCTGTGAATTTGGTACCTTTCGTTGAAACTTTATGAAAATGAAGTTTTATACAAAGTTTCTAACCTGTTGTAATGTATGTTAACAGAGAAAACTAAAATCAAAATCAAATCAGTGCATTTGAGCATTTTTTGTATTTTCTTTTCAAATATGCTATTTTTAGCAGCAAATTTCCAGCATTTTTTACCCTGTTTTCCAAATAAACAGAAGTCTTGATTTTCATCACTGACGTATTAATTTTTCTTCATAAAATGATTAATTGATATAAAATGATTAATTGACGTAATCCCATGATTTAATACGCCATTACGCCAAATACGCCTGGGCATACACATTATTTTTGCCAATAAGTTGAAGTATCATTTGGTAACCTTTCCGGAACCATTATGATTCGAGGTAAAATATTGAATTATGTCATTATTTCAAACGAACGGAACATTGAATAATTTCCATTGGCGGATCTCGAGCCCTCCCCCTTTTCGTGATACATATAGATTGAGTGTATAAATCAAACCTTTCGTTTTGAGAATCTTTTTGGTGAATATCTAAAATCTGAAAAATTTTCTGGCTACCGCTTGTCAGCTTACAATATTATCAATTTCAATAAAATTATGATCGCTGAGCAATATAAGTCCCCTACCGGCGGCATATATTTATGTCCTGCAACTCTGCTTGTAAAGAACTTTTCAATTAAACATGAATTTTAATTACACTTACTGTCTGTGCAGCTCAGTTCTGAGGTTTAATCTCCTTTATCGACTCTAAAAATAGGTCAAGCGTGACGAAAGTTGAACTTGCTCTGTAACTATCCAATTCTAAGCTGAGTATCAAATTTTACCTTAATATCTGTATTTGTTGCAAAAAAGCCTGGAAACTGACAAAAACTGAATTTTGCAAGTCACGAAGGGGCATAACTCCTCGAATAAAGCCTGTGCTTGTGAAACACGAATGCCCCGGTGGCATCTTCGTTTACTTAGTTTTCTGTTAAGTGCCGTATGTGAAAGATCAAGGACAGGGTAAAAAATATTGGTATCAATGGAAAGGTCTTGTCACAAGGAAAACAAATCTTAAATATGAAAGCTCTATCACATACCATTCATAAGTTATGCCCAATGTCACAGTTTTTGAAGAGTAGGTCAAAGGTCAAGGTCACGAGGTCAAAAATTTTGGTATCAATGGAAAGGTCTTGTCACACGGAATATACATATGTGAAATATGACAACCCTTTCACTTACTATTTAAATGTTATGCCCAATGTTACAGTTTTGGAAAAGTAGGTCAAAGGTCAAGGTCACGAGGTCAAAAATTTTGGGATAAAGGGAAAGGTCTTGTCACAAGGAATACATGTGACAGATGAAAGCCCCATCACTTACCATTCAAAAGTTATGCCCCAAAAAACAATGACATATGCAGCACAAAATCGATAATTCAGAAAATCAGAAACCGAAGGCATACAAAATCAGGATAAAACAGGAACCAAAGCAACAAACAATAAAAATAGCAATCCAAGGAATGCTTGTGTCGCCTGCGAAGCGGTTTGATTATAATTCTAGAAAGTGGATCAAAATTATTGGTATAAGTAGAAAAGTCTCGAAATTCATTTGAAATATCAGACCTCTTAATTACAAATTAAAAATATGGTCATTCTCAAAATTTTCAGAAAAGAGTGTCAATCATCTAGGTCAAGGTCACTACGTAAAAATTGGTAACAAAAAGGTCTCGTCATAAGAAATATTAAAGACCTATCACCTACCAATTAAAAGATATATACAGCCTTAGAAAAGAAGGTCAAATAGCTGGGTCAAGCTCAAAAGGTAAAAAATTATGGTATGCTTAGAATGGCATTGTTACAAGGAAAATACATGTGAAATATCAAAGCCCTATCACCTACCAATCAAAAGATATAGCCAATATTACTTTTCTTGAAAAGTAGGTCAAATACATTTGTATCTAGATCGAGGTCAAAAGGTCAAATTTTATGGTCTGTGTAGAAAGGTCTTGTCACAAGGAATACACATGTGAAATACCAAAGCCCTATCAATTACCAATCAAAAGATATATCCATTCTTAATTTTTTTGAAAAGTAGATCAAATATGTAGGTCAAAGTAAAAAGGTAAAAAAAATTATGGTATGTGTAGAATGGCATTGTTACAAGGAAAATTCATGTGAAATATCAAAGTCCTATCACCTACCAATCAAAAGATATAGCCAATATTACTTTTCTTGAAAAGTAGGTCAAATATCTAGATCAAGGTCAAAAGGTCAAATTTTATGGTCTGTGTAGAAAGGTCTTGTCACAAGGAATTCACATGTGAAATATCAAAGCCCTATCACTTACCAATAAAAAGATATATCTATCCTTAATTTTTTTTTTTAAAAGTAGGTCAAATATGTAGGTCAATGTCACTAGGTCAAAAATTATTGTATGTGTAGGAAGGTCTTGTCACAAGGAATACACATGTGAAATATCAAAGCCCTATCACTTACCAATCAAAAGATATAGTGAATCTTATCTTTTTTCAAAAGTAGGTCAAATATCTAGGTCAAGGTCACAAGGTCAAAACTTATGGTATGTCTTGAAAGGTCTTGCCACAAGGATTGTACATGTGAAATATCAAAGCCCTTTCACCTACCAATCAAAAGATATAGCCATTCTTAATTATTTTGAAAAGTAGGTCAAATATGTAGGTCAAGGTCACTAGGTCAAAAATTATGGTATGTGTAGGAAGGTCTTGTCACAAGGAATACACATGTGAAATATCAAAGCCCTATCACTTACCAATCAAACGATATAGCGAATCTTATCTTTTTTTTTCAAAAGTAGGTCAAATATCTAGGTCAAGGTCACAAGGTCAAAACTTATGGTATGTCTTGAAAGGTCTTGCCACAAGGATTGTACATGTGAAATATCAAAGCCCTTTCACCCAACAATCAAAAGATATAGCCATTCTTAATTATTTTGAAAAGTAGGTCAAATATGTAGGTCAAGGTCACTAGGTCAAAAATTATGGTATGTGTAGGAAGGTCTTGTCACAAGGAATACACATGTGAAATATCAAAGCCCTATCACTTACCAATCAAAAGTTATGGGCTGTGACACCCAAAGTGTGACAGACAGACACTGACAGACGGACGGACGGACGGACGGACGGACAACGGACAAAGTGATCCCTAAGTGTCGCTGTGCTTCGCAGGCGACACAAAAACCTCCACCATATGAAAAGAAGCGAACTCCCGATATGGGAGTGAGACCAGGTGCCCAGGAATAGTAAGCATCTCCTGCTTGCATGCAACACCCGCCGCTTCAATTCGGTAGAACTGTCACATCCGGTTACTTCCATTTCGGATGACATAGAGTACAATCTTTGGTTGGATGGTTCAAATGGTCTATGACAGAATATCATCCACCATTCTTGAGAGTGGGACATCATAGTTTATGACGAGTTCCCCATATCGACTGTAGAACTTCCTCAGTTAGTCGGTCACAAACATATCCCTGAATGAGAAGCTTATCTGAAAGACGCCTAGCTCTCAGAACAAAATCCGTATATTTTGTACTTGCTCTGGCATAGCGTATCAACTGAGATATGAACACGTCATAAGCAGACGATGAGGGGATATTGCTACTCAGAAAAGGAAAGTTTGTAATGCTGAAATTAAAGTCGTCACGTTTGTCATAGAGTGAGGTGTTCATGTGACCATCATTGTCGTAGGACAACATTATGTCCAAATAGGATGCTGAATTATTTGTCTCTGTAGTTTCTTTGACTTCAATGTCAAAGTTTTTTCGGACAAACAGACTTACAGACAAACAAACAGACAGAGAGACAAACAGACGGACAGGCCAAAAACTATATGCCCCTAAATCCTTGATTCCGGGGGCCTAGAAATAGGTCAAGCGTGACGAAAGTCGAACTAGCTCTATAGCTGTCCAAAGCTAAGCTGAGCATCAAATTTCACCTGAATATCTCTTTTTGTTACAGAAAAAGTCCGGAAAACTGACAAAAACTGAATTTTCCAAGTAATCAAGGGGCATAACTCCTCGAAAAAAAAGGTAAAGTGTGACGAAAGTCTAACTTGCCCTATAACTATCCAAGGCTAAGCTGAGCATCAAATTTCACCTGAATATCTCTTTTTGTTGCAGAAAAAAAGTCCGGAAAACTGACAAAAACTGAATTTTCCAAGTCATCAAGGGACATAACTCCTCGAAAAAAAGGTCGAGTGTGACGAAAGTCTAACTTGCCCTATAACTACCCAAGAGTAAGCTGTGTATTAAATTTCACCTGAATATCTCCATTTGTTGCAGAAAAAAGTCCGGAAAACTAAAAAAACAAGAGCCCCAGGGGGCACAACGCTCACCTGATACCTATGCACGCTCTAATTGACATACTGCTATTGAATACTGATAGTGCCAGTACCGGGATTTAAGCCCACAACCTTTCTAAAAAGATTTTTGCCGGATGCAGAGAAGTTTGTTTTCAGACAACCTTTAAAAGTAAAAACAAGAAAAAATAGTCACATTTCAAAACAATAACTTTTTTTAAGTCATATGCCCAACTAGTATAGTTCAATTATGCAACATCAAAAATAAAATCATATTGTAAAATCCCACTTTAATGCGCAGCAGAAAAAGAATAAAACAATGAAATGATTTCATAAATTAAGTTTATTTAAAACTGAACGACCATACCTTTCATTATTGATAGCTAGCATGCCAGAAATTTTAAAGCCTGACAGGCTGTGTTTGTGAAACGAGAATGCCCCCGGCGGCATCTTTGTTAGTATAAACGCCATTTTCTGTTAAGAATGTGAGAGGTCAGGGTCAGCGTAATATTGGTATCTATGGAAATATCTTGTCACAAGGAATACACATGTAAAATATGAAAGCCCTATCACTAACCAATCAAAAGTTATGCGCAATGTTTAAGTTTTTGAAAAGTACGTCAAAGGTCAAGGTTATGGTCACGAGGTCAAAATTTTGGTATCAATGGAAAGGTATTGTCACAAGGAATACACATGTGAAATATGAAACCTCTATCACCAGCTTCCATTCAAAAGTTATGCCCAATGTTAAAGTTTTTCGGAAAACAGACAGACAAACAGACAGACGGACAGGCCAAAAACTATATGCTCCCGAATCTTTTATTCCAGGGGCATAAAAAACAAAGATTTTTCGGTTTTGCCTTTATTCATATTAAAGTATACTGAAATCTAAGAATGCTTTTGAATAGTATTGATTTCATCTCAAATACATGAAACGTACAGTTAAAATCGTTTTAATCCAATATTTATCAATTCAAGCGAATTGTGCAGAAATTGGGCCAATTTTTTTTCCAAAAAGCAGTGTACGGTGTATCAAACCTCATGATCCAGAGGAAGAGATTACTCATTCGACGTTTCTTCAAGAAATCAGTCCGTAAATTACTTCATCTAAGAGAGTCTAAGACAGAGGAAATTCGAGCAAACTTTATACATGATAACAAGTATTTGCAAGTGTTCCAAGTACATGAATGATAACCATTATGAAAGTGTTCCAAGTATAATGCACATTAAATAAAAATCTATTCCGTTTGCACTGTATCTCCTGAAATGTATCGCAGTACTAAAGGGTTGTGGAGGAATTAAACGGATCAAATCTAAAGTACAGCGACTTTGTTTACAGTTCTTCTTCTTCTTCCTTCACGGAGCTGACTCAAACTGAGTGATAATACTCCGGCGCATGGTAGGCTAAAAGCTAAAACTTCCAGTATTTACAATTAAAAACGATAAAAGCCCTGGTGTTTACATAGTGCTGATGAGGCCAGGCATGCTGATGGTGGGTAGAGCATGCCTGAAGCTGTCAATGGATGGCTGGTTACGTATGTCCGGTGGTATGGAGTTCCATGTGATGATGGTTCTTGGTAGGAATGAATATTTGTAAACATCCACTCTGGTACTGATGTGCCTGATGTTGTTGGCTACAGCGCTCCTTGTTCTGGTGTTACTTACATGGATGTAATGATGGAGTGGAATCTCTATCAAGTTGTTCATGATTTTATAGAACACGACAGCTCGTTCCTGGCTCTTCGCTCTTCTAGGGTGTCCCATGCTAGGTGTTGCAGCATGCTGGTGACACATCCTGGCTCTCTACTGGTATAGTCACCAGTGGCGAATCTAGCTGCTTGCCGCTGAACCTGTTCCAGGGTGTTGATCTGCTGGATGGTGTAGGGGTCCCATACGGAGGATGCGTACTCCAGTACTGGTCTTACTAGTGTGGTGTACGCCTGGGCTTTCACGTCGCTTGGGCATCCCCGTAGGTTCCTGCGCAGAAATCCAACAGATCTAGTGGCTTTGGCTGCTGTTTGCTGGATATGACTATTCCAGGAGAGGTCCTTGCTGATGTAGACACCTAGGTACTTTCCTCCTGGGACGCTCTCTAGTGTGTGGCCATGGAGTCGGTACCCTGTGTGGATCGGTGAGCGTTTCTTGGTTATGTTGATGGTGGTACATTTCTCAGGGTGGAACATCATTTGCCAGTCTACCTCCCACTGTTGTAAGGCTGCAAGGTCTTTTTGCAGGATGTCGCTGTCTCCTTTGCTTGTGATGGTTCGGTAAATGAGGCAGTCGTCCGCAAAGAGTCGAACTGGCGAGTCAACTACCTCTGGGAGGTCATTTATGAAGGCCAAGAATAGCAGAGGGCCTAACACTGTCCCCTGAGGCACTCCCGAGTCTACTTCGGCCTCTTCTGATCGTTCTCCTTCCACTAGGACGAGTTGCTTTCGACCTTGTAGAAAGCTTCTGACCCATGTGAGGGTGTTGTCTCGGACTCCGTAGTAGTGTAGCTTATACAGCAGCCGTTCGTGGGGAACCTTGTCGAAGGCCTTAGAAAAATCTAAGAGTATGGTGTCGATCTGTTTCCCCTCAGAGAGATTCCTGGCTAGCTCATGTGCAGTGTAGATCAACTGAGTTTCACATGATCGCCTACTACGGAAGCCGTGCTGGGTATCGGTCAGGATGGAGTGCTGTTCCAGATGTGTAATGATGTTGCTGTGTAGTATGTGCTCCATCAGTTTTGAGCATATGGATGTTAATGACACCGGTCGATAGTTAGATGCCTTGCTCTTGTCGCCTTTCTTAAATATTGGCACAATGTGAGCCATCTTCCAATCGTCCGGGAGTTCCCCTGTTGTTAGTGATTCACGATAGATGCGGGTAAGGGCAGGTGCTAGCTGATCGGACAGTTCTTTTAGGAGGCGTGCGGGAATGGAGTCAGGTCCAGTCGCTTTGTGGGGCTTGACATTTTGGAGCAGCTTCCTAACACCATTGACAGTGATGTCGATAGGTTCCATGGAACTGTAAGGACTGACCCCTTTGTCAGGCAAGGCACTTAGGGCTTCCTTTGTGAAGACTGACTTAAACTGAGTGTTTAAGATGTTCGCCTTAGTCTGTGAATTGCTGTGGAGGGTTCCATCTTCATGCCGCAGTGGGGCAACACCTGAAGATTCCTGCTTCTTTCCCTTAACAAATGACCAGAACTTCTTCGGATTCTGTGTAGCGTCTGGACTGATGATGTCACGCATGTAGTTGTTATGGGCCTGTCGTATACTCTTCTGGCAGGAAGTCTTGAGTCTTTGATAGCGCCGATGGTCTTTGGCACTGCCTGTAGCCTTGGCTTTCTTGAAGGCTCGATTCTTTTGCCTTGCTAATCTCCGTGTTGATGTATCCATCCATGGGTTGGTATAACGGGATCTCGTGAGTTTATGAGGCACATGCTTTTCTAATAGCCGAAGGATGTTGTCTCTAAAGGAGGTCCACATGATGTTGATGGAACTGTGGGGTGCAGAGTTAAACTCTGTAACAAAGGATGATACATCGGTCTTAAGTTCATCAATATTAGCTTTATCCCACAGGAAGATGGTTCTACGGGTGGGTTTGACACGTCTCGGCTTGATGGATGTGTCTATAAGGATGGAATCATGGTCACCGACTCCAGGAAGTGGTTTGCAGCGATCTATAAGGCCCGGGTTACTGGTGAAGAACAAATCCGATGTTTTTGGCCCTCTTGTGGGAAAGTCCACTATTTGCTCAATGCTACACCGTCTGACAATATCTAAGAAAGTCTCAGACAGTTACAGTTATAGGTCAGAGACCACTAAAAGGCCGGCTCTGATTAGAGAAAAACCTGTAGGGTGAGGGGGCCTGTTATTTTAAATGTGACAGAAGATGTGATTGGCTATCAATTCTATTTTCTTTTGGTATATTGTTTGAATATGATATATATAGGTAAAAAATAAGTGCAATTAAAATGTCGATACCCGGATATTTCCCTAGCTCCCGATCCGCTAAAGGGGATTGGCGCGGGAAAATTTGAAAATTCTCTGCGGGGTACCTTGTGACGCAAATAGTGCGAAAAAGAGCAGGTCATGCTATATTTTTTAATTTAGTTTCGTATAAAGCTTCGTATGAAGAAATCGGTATATAAAATGCATGGCCAGCAATGTTAGTATAGACGTTATAAGGCATTTCGTTAACACTACGGCCCATGGAAAATGATTTGGTTGTCTCTGACCTAGAAGGTGTAACTACAGTTAATCATTTTAGCAGGGAATCCCTTCCCTTTTGACTGTTGAACCGGGCTGAATAAAAGGTGTCACCTCATTGGTAATAACTATTGAAAATTTAAAAATAGCACATTAAATCAATGTATGATTCCCTGCTGTCTGTAGAAATTGAGTTTTGAACATGATTTTGCCTTTTATGTAATCAATAGACCGATTTGAAAATATATAAAAATTAGCAAATTTTCAATTCGGAAGGAGGGGTCATTAAACAAGTGAATTTTGCAGAAAAGGTATGCATGACCGCCTTTTTTCTTTCGTTTTTATATGTGCCAAAGATGTCCTAGGCCAAAAATATTCCTTAAAAATCTAAAAGAGGATATCTTGACAAAATTCTTTCACTTGCAGGGTACCATGCATGAGTACCTCATATCTACAAAATGTCATGACAATCTGAAGAGTGGTTATAGAAAAGAAGCAGAAAATGTATGAAAATCACCCCCCCCCCCCCTTTCCTTTTTACATAAGAAAAAAATTCATAAAAAATCAAAAAAATAAAATTTAAGCCTAAAATACATATCAAAGCATTAAGTAAGTTAAATATGATAAATATGCAGTAAATGAGTGTGTAAAATCGTACAATTATTGAGTTATATAAAGAAATAGTGCAAAAATGTGCATTTCTGACTAAGTCCGAAAAGACGTCAAAAACGCGTCAAAAATTTGACTTCGAAGTGGAACCAAAAATAACAACACTTCTTAAGACATCTCTCTAGATCATCCTGATGCTTTCGGTTTGTCGATACATGCTTCGGTTCTGAAGAAGAAGTTTGTCATAGGAGGGTACCCCCCGTGACCTACTATTGGCTGTGGTGGCGCCACCTGATGACGGATCCGGACGAAAAACAACAACACTTGTAGGGGACCATGAGTACTTCATACCTACCAAGTTTCATCAAAATCCCTTCAGCCATTCTGGAGAAGAAGTTTAAAATGTGAAAAGTTTACGACGACGACGGACGACGACGGACGACGACGACGGACGACGGACGACAGACGCAACACTATGACAATAGCTCACTTGAGCCGTTGGCTCAGGTGAACTAAAAAGGGAAAACAAATTTTTGTCGGGATCCCGTCGGGGTTTGAAACCAATCCCCATGGGTCCATTGGGCATGGAAAACATACATTATATCTATGTACAATCTTAAAAAATATTCCTTAAAAATCTAAAAGTGGATATCTTGACAAAATTCTTTCACTTGTAGGGTACCATGCATGAGTACCTCATATCTACAAAATGTCATGACAATCTGAAGAGTGGTTATAGAAAAGAAGCAGAAAATGTATGAAAATCACCCCCCCCCCCCTTTCCTTTTTACATAAGAAAAAAATTCATAAAAAATCAAAAAAATAAAATTTAAGCCTAAAATACATATCAAAGCATTAAGTAAGTTAAACATGATAAATATGCAGTAAATGAGTGTGTAAAATCATACACTTATTGAGTTATTTAAAGAAATAGTGCAAAAATGTGCATTTCTGACTAAGTCCGAAAAGACGTCAAAAACGCGTCAAAAATTTGGCTTCGAAGTGGAACCAAAAATAACAACACTTCTTAAGACATCTCTCTAGATCATCCTGATGCTTTCGGTTTGTCGATACATGCTTCGGTTCTGAAGAAGAAGTTTGTCATAGGAGGGTACCCCCCGTGACCTACTATTGGCTGTGGTGGCGCCACCTGTTGACGGATCCGGACGAAAAACAACAACACTTGTAGGGGACCATGAGTACTTCATACCTACCAAGTTTCATCAAAATCCCTTCAGCCATTCTGGAGAAGAAGTTTAAAATGTGAAAAGTTTACGACGACGACGACGGACGACGACGACGACGACGGACGACGGACGACAGACGCAACACTATGACAATAGCTCACTTGAGCCGTAGGCTCAGGTGAGCTAAAAAAAACCCTGAATTTTGCAAGTCATCAAGGGGCATATCTCCTCGAAAAATAGGTCAAGGGTCAAGAAAGTTAAACCTGTTCTGTATTTATCCAAGACTAAGCTGTGTATCAAATTTCACCTGAATATCTCTATTTGTTGCAGAGAAAAGTCCGGAAAACTCCTCGAAAAATAGGTAAAGCGTGACGAAAGTCAAAATTGCTCTGTAACTTTCCAAGTCCAAGCTGTGTATAAAATTTCACTTCAATATCTGTATGCCTTGCAGAAAAAAAGTCTGCAAAACTGAAAATTGGACAGACGGACAACCCGAGAGGAAACTAAGAGTCCCCTTCGGCGTTGCCGGTAGGGGACTAATAATGCAGCTTTCCGCAACCATGCAACATAACTCCTCCCTCCCGTTTTACCATCAAAATTTCTGACATCTCTACTCCAAATGTCAAAAATCGCTGGCTCGCCAATCATGAAAGTTAAATGATTAAGCAAAGACTTCCTATTGAGGATTATTTCCATGGTCCCCATAACACTCCCCTACATTGTGCGTACATATCAATTTCACTCTGGCTACGCCCCTGATATGTAGTAAAAACTGGAGAAAATCAGCATTTTTGGCAAATTTAGTGAGGGAAGGGGTCCTGACCCAGCTGATCCCCCTTATATGTCCGCGTTTGCCCTAGATGGACAATGTGATTCCTCAATACTTAGTGATGTATATAGTAAAATCTTATTGTGACCAGTGTTACAGGATGTACTCACCCAGAATCAATTCTGAATCAAAGAATAGAAACACAGCGAGGAAGGAAGTAGATACTCCTACATAAATAAGTATTTTCATTATATTACTGTTAAACTTCATGCTATCATAGGTATATATCAGGTTGTATAGAGATAAAAACGATGATATTATAGTACAGTGTAACGTACACAGATCTAGATAAATACACCTGTCTGGTCCCATAGATATTGATAGTATAATTCTGCCGAGGACAGGCTCCTCTGGGGACGGAGGTGACGTTATATACCAGATCTTCTGTGGACGGAGGTGACGTTATATACCAGCTCCTATGGGGACGGAGGTGACGTTATATACCAGCTCTTCTGGGGACGGAGGTGACGTTATATACCAGCTCTTCTAGGGACGGAGGTGACGTTATATACCAGCTCTTCTGGGGACGGAGGTGACGTTATATACCAGCTCTTCTTGTGACGGAGGTGACATTATATACCAGCTCTTCTGGGGACGGAGGTGACGTTGGTGACGTTATATACCAGCTCTTCTGGGAACGGAGGTGACGTTATATACCAGCTCTTCTGGGGACGGAGGTGACGTTATATACCAGCTCTTCTGGGACGGAAGTGACGTTATATACCAGCTCTTCTGGAGACGGAGGTGACGTTATATACCAGCTCTTCTGTAGACAGAGGTGACATTATATACAAGCTCCTATGGGGACGGAGGTGACGTTTTATACCAGCTCTTCTGGGGACGGAGGTGACGTTATATACCAGCTCCTTTGGGGACGGAGTTGACGTTATATACCAGCTCTTCTGGGGACGGAGGTGACGTTATATACCAGCTCTTCTGGAGACGGACATAACGTTATATACCGGCTCTTCTGGGGACAGAGGTGACGTTATATACCACCTCTTCTGGGGACGGAGGTGACGTTATGTACCAGCTCCTTTGGGGACGGAGGTGACGTTATATACCAGCTCTTCTTGGGACGGAGGTGACGTTATATATACCAGCTCTTCTGGGGACGGAGGTGACGTTATATATACCAGCTCTTCTGGGGACGGAGGTGACGTTATATACCAACTCTTCTGGGGACGGAGGTGACGTTATTTACCAGCTCTTCTGTGGACGGAGGTGACGTTATATACCAGCTCTTCTGGGGACGGAGGTGAAGTTATATACCAGCTCCTCTGGTGACGGAGGTGACGTTATATACCAGCTCTTCTGGGGACGGAGGTGACGTTATATACCAGCTCTTCAATGGACGGAGGTGACGTTATATATCAGCTCTTCTGGGGACGGAGGTGACGTTATATATACCAGCTCTTCTGTGGACGGAGGTGACGTTATATACCAGCTCTTCTGGGGACGGAGGTGACGTTATATATACCAGCTCTTCTGGGGACGGAGGTGACGTTATATACCAACTCTTCTGGGGACGGAGGTGACGTTATTTACCAGCTCTTCTGTGGACGGAGGTGACGTTATATATCAGCTCTTCTGGGGACGGAGGTGACGTTATATACCAGCTCCTCTGGGGACGGAGGTGACGTTATATACCAGCTCTTCTGGGGACGGAGGTGACGTTATATACCAGCTCTTCAATGGACGGAGGTGACGTTATATACCAGCTCTTCTGGGGACGGAGGTGACGTTATATATACCAGCTCTTCTGGGGACGGAGGTGAAGTTATATACCAGCTCTTCTGGGGACGGAGGTGACGTTATTTACCAGCTCTTCTGTGGACGGAGGTGACGTTATATACCAACTCTTCTGGGGACGGAGGTGAAGTTATATACCAGCTCCTCTGGTGACGGAGGTGACGTTATATACCAGCTCTTCTGGGGACGGAGGTGACGTTATATACCAGCTCTTCAATGGACGGAGGTGACGTTATATATCAGCTCTTCTGGGGACGGAGGTGACGTTATATATACCAGCTCTTCTGTGGACGGAGGTGACGTTATATACCAGCTCTTCTGGGGACGGAGGTGACGTTATATACCAGCTCTTCTGGGGACGGAGGTGACGTTATATATCAACTCTTCTGGGGACGGAGGTGACGTTATTTACCAGATCTGTGACATTATATACCAGCTCTTCTGGGGACGGAGGTGACGTTATATACCAGCTCTTCTGGGGACGGAGGTGACGTTATATACCAGCTCTTCAATGGACGGAGGTGACGTTATATACCAGCTCCTCTGGGGACGGAGGTGACGTTATATACCACCTCTTTTGGGGACGGAGGTAACGTTATATACCAGCTCATCTGGGGACGGAGGTGACGTTATATACCAGCTCCTCTGGGGACGGATGTGACGTTTTATACCAGCTCTCTTGGGGACGAAGATGACGTTATATACCAGCTCTTCTGGGGACGGAGGTGACGTTATATACCAGCTCCTATGGGGACGGAGGTGACGTTATATACCAGCTCTTCTGGGGACGGATGTGACGTTTTATCCCACCTCTGGCAAATTTCTTGTAATCTGATTGGTCGAGAAGAACCGAATATTATGTTGTATCATTTTACTGACAGGATATTATTTCAATATCCTGCTTCTACTAAGACGCTTTACGATATTGACGTTACCGAGATGCTTTAAAATATGGTGACGTTACATACACAAGTCAAAAGCCATCGGTGGGATAAATTCGTTATACAGTGTTTTACAGGGGAGATACAAAAATATATTGGGTCGATGAAAAAAGTTGTATTGGGCTCGGCTTCGCCTCGCCCAATACAACTTTTTTCATCGACCCAATATATTTCTGTATCCCCCCTGTAAAACACTGTATAACTAATAATATACCAGCTCTCCTGGGGACGAAGATGACGTTATATACCAGCTCCTCTGGGGACGGAGGTGACGTTATATACAAGCTCTTCTGGGGACGGAGGTGACGTTATATACCAGCTCTTCTGTGGTCGGAGGTGACGTTATATACCAGCTCCTCTTGGGACGGAGGTGACGTTATATACCAGCTCTTCTGGGGACGGAGGTGACGTTATATACCAGCTCTTCTGGGGACGGAGGTGCCGGCACCAGCTCCTCTGGTGAGGAAGGTGACGTTACAAGCTCCTCTGGAACGGAGGTTACGTTACTACCCTCTTATCGACCACAGTCATAAGATGCACCGTTTCTTCAAACACTATGCACATTACTGTACAAATGGCATGAATTAAAATTTGATTTTTCGATTTTTCATGCCATTAAGATATGCCATGAATGAACTATCTTTGGGCCAATTTAAGATAGAATATTCTAAATACATGTAATATCATGTGGAAGAAGATAGTATCTTTTGCTATACTGTGTATCATGGAGAAAAAATATTGAAATGACTTTGTTCCCAGGTTGATATTGGTTTTATTACTCCTTAAATTGTCATATCGACCGAATCATCTGTGCTATAACTGTTTTATCATATGTATACATGAAATTTTGAAGAGAAAATGGTAACTTCGGTTTTACTTCTCTAGCACTGCTCACTTTCACTTTTTTTTCTCAGATAATGATTAACCATTATTTTTTTTATCTAAAAGTGCTGCAAAATATCACGGTCAGTTATGTCAGTAACACTAAAGTTTGCTGCAGACTACAATTTTCTTCTAATGCACAAAACTAGAAACGCGTCAATATGACCGGAAGCAGTTCAATACGACGATTAATCGCAATGCACGTTGTGTTTTGGCCAATGGGAAAGCGTGTAAACGGTTAATGTAATTAGAGTATATGATAATGAAAGTAAACGGTGCAGAGAAAAGGGTTTGTGACAAAGCTTGTGATAGTTATTATAATCCAAAAGGTTATCTCATCTGACAAGTTAATCAGACATCGCCTGGAATTAAAACGAGAGGCCCAAGGGACCAACTTCGCTCACCTGAGTTGCATACAAAAGAATGATAGTGGACAATTCGGTGTAGGCCCTGTAAGCCAATCGGCACAAAAAAAAAACTATGTAGAGGATCATGAGTACTTGCCTCTTGTGCAGCCATTGCAGAGGAAAAGTCGAAAATGTGTCAGCCAATCAGAACCCCAAGCGGCCATATTTGTTGACCAATTAGCACGAAAAACACAAACTTAGTAGAGGACCTTGAGTACTTGCTCCTGTAAGGTTTCGTGAAAGTACGTGCAACGGTTGCAGATGAGAAGTCGAAAATGCGTCAGCCAATCAGAGCCCTCGGCGGCCATATTTGTTGATCGATCGGCACGTAAAACACAAACTGGGTAGAAGACCTTGAGTACTTGCTTCCTATAGGGTTTCAGGAAATTCTGTGAACCCGTTGCAGACTAGAAGTCGAAAATGTGTCAGCCAATCAGAGTCCTGGGCGGCCATATTTGCTGACCGATCGGCACGAAAAGCACAAACTTGGTAGAGAACGTTGAGTACTTGCTTCCTGTAAGATTTCGTGGTGCAGCAGTCGAGAAGAGAAGTCGAAAATGCGTCAGCCAATGCGAGCCCTCGACGGCCATATTTGTCGACCGATCAGCACAAAAAACACAAACCTGGTAGAGGACCATGAGTATTTGCTTCCTGTAAAGTTTCGTCAAATTCTGTGCAGCGGTTGCAGAGGAGAAGTCGAAAATGCACTAGCCAATTAAAGCCCTCGGCGGTCGACCAATCGATGCGAAAAACACAAACTTGGTAGAGGACCTTGAGTACTTGCTTCCTGTAAGGTTTCGTCAAATTCTGTGCTGCAGTTGCAGAGGAGAAGTCGAAAATGCGTCAGCCAATCAGGGCCTTCGGCGGCCATATTTGTTGACCGATCGACATTAAAAACACAAGCTTGGGTACTTGCTTTTTGTGCAGCGGTTTCAGAAGAGATGTCGAAAATGTGAAAAGTTTACGCCGGACGGACGACGCGCTATGACAAAAAAAAATGACTTGAAGAAGAAACTTGAGGCATGTGCATCACTGATTCTGATCACCGAGTCTGATATTGAGGCATGGTATTGAAGTAGTCCGAGTGGAGGTATTTAACTGTCTACAGGGAGTACTGGGCAGGGAAGAGGGGTAAACTATATATATGACTTACCTCTAGGTGCACGAGGTCTGTCTCCTGCGGGCCAGCATATCGTCTTGTGCGCATCTCTCCTACTCTGCTTCCGGTGGGGTGGGTTCGACCTACTTACTTATCGATAACTACTACACCCTTCCCCCTTTTGTTGATAAGGACTTGATTACCTACTGGAAAGGGGGAGTATTGGAATTGCAGGTATGAATTGCACATTTTAGATCGCCCTCAAAAGGAGGGCTAAAGCCAAAGATATACCCTTGTTACTTACTATGGGTTAAGGAACAAACAAATAAAGAACAAATGTAACAACACCAACACAACATATTTACAGCCCCTGAAACATCTAACAGTGCCTTCTGTTGTAATATTTACATATAATAGAGGGGCAAGGAATGACCCTAAAAAGGTCAAACAATTCCCAAATCCCTTCCCCCTTTTAGAAAAAAAGGATGTTCGGATAGGGGAAATAGGGGGAGGGGGAAATGCTGGGGCAGGGAGTAGGAAATGGGTCTAAAACCCATAACAGACAGGTGGCGATGATCAAGGAGAGATGGGTAATGTAACCATAATATCTATACGTGGTAGGGGATTAGGGGGTCCCTTTGAAGGATGGGGGTTAGAGACGGGGGAACCTTCTGGGAAAAGGGACAAGGTGTGTGGGGGGGGGGGGGGTAGTTGCGCATGTGCCCGGTTTACACTGGGAAAACACGGAGGGCATTTATGAGTACGCAGTGATTCTGCATACTCCCTGGTGGTACCTCTGGGCTTGGGGTGGAAACTACATGTAGACCCATTGCATGCGTCACATGAAACTGTTTTGGCCTCCATCGGCTCTTCCCATGGGTCAATCCTTCTGTTAGGAAAATGTGAGACCTTTTTCTTCGCAGTGTCGATCAGTGGTGCATCACTCGTGGGAGGCAAGTACGAGTTATCAGGTGCATGTTCAGTAACCTTTTTCTTCACATTGTCAGTAGGCGGTACAGCACTTGTGGGAGGTAAGTACGAGGTACCAGTGTCTGAATGAGACCTTGTAAGGGGTGGTGCCCCTTGCAGGGCATATCGCATAGCTCTAACCCAAGGTGGGTATGATCTCCCCTGAAAGGGCTTTACATTGTCACGGTGCAGGACCTGCACATAAAACTTTGGGGACATTATCTCCACATGTTCAGGGCCTCTTATAGCAGTAATGACCCCAGGGCCTATCCATGGTGGGGGACCTTTCTTCCCCTTGTCTCTGACCTTAGAATCCTTGAGGTGTACTACATCCGAAACTTCGTAGGGAGGTTCTTTGAGCCTCACTTTTTGACCTTGCTGGGGGTCAACTGTGGAGAGTTGTTCAGCCTGGTTAACAACTTGGGTGAATTTCGTAGGATCAACAGGGGGAGACTCTTCCTCCTTCAAACCCTTACTGACTTTGGGTTCAACCTTGGAGCTTTGTTCAGTCTGGTTTCTATCTTGGGTGAGTTTCATAGGGTCTACAGGAGGAGACTCTTCCTCCTTCATAACCTCACTGACTTTGGGGTCGACCTGACCCTGACCTGACCCACTGAGAGGTGTGCTTTCAGCCATAGCCTTGACGTTGCTAGTGCCAAAACTAATAACTGCACCTGCTCTTGATAGGAGATCAAGGCCTAAGATCATGTCACACACTATATCTCCCTTGTAAACCACATACTTGGTTTCAAACTTATCCATCCTTAAGGGGATTGCCTCAAGCTCCTCTGTGAGCATAACACTGCCTCTAGCAGTTTCGAATTCTGTATGACCCTTGACCTTCGGTTTCCTAGACAACCTGTCGTACACTCGGTTTGAAATTAGGGTTACGCTTGACCCTGTACCAACAACGGCATTGACCTCTAATTCGCCATTGACCTTGACTCTTGCGTGAGGAATTTTACTCTCACTCTCCATTGTGTTCACACCAAGGAGGGTATTCACAACCCTTTCACCACCTTTAGACTCATTTGAGGCTGAGTGACCTTTCACATAGGGAATAGGACCACACGTAACAGGGCATTCTCTACCTAGATGTCCTTCATTACCAGATTCGCCAACCACTTGCGAACTGCCTTCATTGGCCCTCTTTACCTCTTCCCTATACCCAGGGCTAGGACTACAATACCGACTTCTATCGGAGCGTGCACTAAGGTCTGGTGCACGACTACGCATCCTCCTTTCACCATATTGGACAGGGGGATCTTTAGGCTCTACCTCGGGGGAGACTTCTAATTGGGCGGGGCTATTACCTATTCCTTGCCCAGACCACATCCCATAGGACACACCAAGTCCCTGTGATCCATCACTACCCACGACAGTTAACTCCCCAGGTTTACCACTATACGGGCCAGGGCCATATCCGAAACTTGGTCCAGCTCCCAACGACGAGGGTGCTTCGTGCCCCCGTGTTTCAGGTCCTCCTACACTAGACAATCCTCCAGACTGCGAGGAGATAGTGTAGGGCATCGAACTTATGGGGTCGGGATTCTCACATAATCCCAACGGGTAGGGCGCTCCAGGCCCCTGTGACTCACAGTCACCTACAAAAGGGGAGGGATTATCACTCAGCCTTAATCCCAACAGGTGGGGCACTCCAGCCCCCCCCCCCCCCCCCTGATTCACAATCAACAACAGACGGGTTGGGATTCATATCCATACTCTGCTCGAATTCACATGACAGGGACGCTCCGGGCCCCTGTGATCCATGGTCACTCTCATGTGACCCCATATAACTCATACTGACTGGACTTATCATACAAAATGTAGTGGCCTCATTGCCTACCGAGCCCATCATGCACTGCCCATCCTGCAAGGGTACCATGTACCCTTGACCTTGATCCCAGGGTGGGTGACAACTAGACAATTGTGTCATTTGCCTATGACGAACCGTTTCTTCCATATGCGGAGTGTATACACCAGGGCCATACCCCCGTGATTGCCCCTGCTTGGCTGCCATAGTCCCTACTCCCTCCAGGGACTGACCTTGATATCCAGGAAATGGGATATTATACTCCGGGCTGTACCCCTGCCATTGCCCCTGCTGGGCTACCATAACCCCATTTTCCCCTGGAGTCTCCATGTGACCTTCAACTCCCATATATGGATAGCTACTACTATATGGCCCCGTCTGGGCCCCCATCATCACTACTGATGGGTCGTGACCTTGTCCTTGTGCAAAACTACTTTGTTATCCCTGTAATTGCCCCTTTTGGGCATCCGTAATCCCTGCAATACCATAGGGATTGTTTATATCATTAGAGCCTGATATATTTGTAGCAGTGCCATGCCCCTGTGATTGCCTACTTGGGTCAAAACCATGTGAACTACTCGCAACATTAAACCCCTGTGACTGCCCCGACTGGGCTGGCAATGTTCCAATTGCCCCTAGGGATTTACCATGACCTTGGTTTTGCACTAAACCACTAGGCACCCCTTGCCCCCCGCTTACCATTGGGGACATTTTACCTGGGTCAGGGGCTTGGCCACTCTGGAGGTTACCCCCGGACCCCGAGGTCCCTGTACCCACAGGGTCCACTGCCATCTTATCAGGTGACAGGAAATGGCTCGACATTAAGTGCATCAATTGGTCAATCTTTTGGTCAATTTTATTTTCAAGTTGTCTCCGAGACCTTGTCTGATCCATCATTTGCGCCTCTATTCGCGCTTCTCGTGCCTCTGCGCGTGCTTCGCGCGCTTCAATGCACGCTTCCATTCTCTTTAATGACCTTTCTCGGGCACAGTGAAAATCGTCCAGCTTATTGCGACATGCCTCCAACCTTGAACAGAAATTCGCAGTCTGATCTGTACAAGTAGACTGCAGTGCATTAAGTGCATCATTGACCTTGTCAGGTCCCCAGACCCCACTGCCTGATGAACCTGAATGGACTCTAGTCACTTTTGAGTCGACCCCCGTGGGAGGCTCACTTTGGCCTTGCAGGACGATTAAAGGTTTGATGCACTTGTCCATGGATATTGCAAGTGTAAACAAACAAAGAACACAGGAATAAACAAATTAATTCACAAAAACAATGATTATTTACAGAAATAACGCTGGGCTGGTAGGGTACTACTTTTTACTCGACCCCTACAACACGGCTCCCAATGTTATTGTCATTCAAATTTTTTTGAACTTTGCTATTTAAATATTCAAGCCATGGATAATTCGTTACTGCACTGAAGAATCACGAATTTCACTTTTTATAGTTCGTTTCAAAGTTTATCGTTGCGGTTCATTTACCCCGCTTCGATTGAATACTGAGCGATTCTATACATTATCAATTTTGCATACATTTGTACCCATAATATTTTAATTTTATATTTCTCGATAACAGCAGGAAAACAATGATAATTTCTCGTGTATTAGCCCCCATCCGATTCAATAGCGCGGGGTGTGTGTGTGGGGGGGGGGGGGGGGGGGTTGCACACGGTGGCACCTACATCTAAAATTCTCTAACAAGTTTACTCTTTCTATCCTGATTTTTCCCTACCAATCCATTGGCACGCCCCCCCCCCCCTCCCCTAAAGTCGTAAAAATAAGGAATTACTTTGGCTCAAACAAGTATGTGTAAGCATAATTTCTGGTGGTTTGAAATCGAATTTTAGAAGTTTTCGCTGGCTCCCTGCCGCTCGCCATGTTTCTTTATTTAGAATATTAACCGATATCATGGTTTGAAATAAAATTCCGAAGGTATAAGCATGATATTATTAGTTATACAGTGATTTACAGGGGGTATACAGAAATATGTCCATTCCATTGAAGCAATGTTTCCCCTTCCACGACTCAACCTTTATTTTTATGTTTTTTTTTTTACCGGTCTGTTTCTGATACATATATATACTATAAGTAATTGATAATTGAAAAATTTCGCTGGCTCGCTATATACATTATATATCATGCGAGATAATTTTCCGCTGGGGAGTGGGGTTCCCCCAAGAACCTGCTACAGGGCTTTGAGGTATTCCACGCCCCCTCTTAACTCAAACCTGTCCCCCGTAATTATATTCTGAATTTTTCCAAAATTTTGATAAATTTCAATATATTAAATGAATCCCCCAACCACAGCAAACTAACATATTTTTTTTTCATCTCATAGAATCACAATACGATATATAAATAAATGTAATTTCAATAGTTTCTGGCCGTTTTAACAGATACATGCATGTACAATATACGGGGATCTTTTTCCCTCTCACTCGTACGAAGTGTATACATTTTATGTATATGCATTCATCTTCAGGCGCTTAGCCAGCGTACTGGTCCAGGTAGAAGCCCTTGTGGATATTCAAGGGGCAAAGTCTCAGAATCTATTCAATTTTGCTCATGTACAGGGCAGTTTTCTACGTTAATGTTTCTTTCATTCTTTTTTTTTTGCAAAGCGACGTGGGAGCAACTGCGTTCTAATGGTACGCCTGGTTATGCGCATGATTTTCTCTCTTGTCCATATGCCAATAGGCATTTGTAAACATGTACAACCATTTGGTTTTTAAGGGGGGGGGGCTTTTGTAAATCCAGCTCGGAATATTTTGCAAAAATATTTTTCTGCATGACTGGCGGAAAAATCAAGCATTCACTGAGGAATGAAAGGAAAAACATCTTTCTCCAGCATCTTCAGCATTAGACGTGCTAATAGACTCTCAGACATTTCACAACTGTCAATGATTCAGTTTGGTCAGGATTCTCTGATACTAAATGTTTCAAATTCTTCAATATATACATCACTCTCCAAGTTCAGATTCTTTAATTCCAAGAAAAGGTCAAACGTGTAGTTCAAGGTCACATATTGAATCTAAATCTATCTTAAGTAATTTCCGGACACAATGCATACATATACCATATCATCTATCATTTGCCAGACCAGTGTTGTAGCAAATCCTAAATATTAGGAAAGTAGGTCAAGGCTACTAGATATTCTTACACAAATGTATACTGTGTAGAAGAGTAATGAACTTAAAATATCAATGTTTTTTTTAAGATTTATTAAGTTTAATTGTAAATTTTATTCAAAACTCTGAAAATCACTAAAGAAGAATCATTATCACTGCAATATGTATATATATATATATATGTGTGTAATAGTATCATCAATTTACAACATAATACTTTTGTACTTGCGAAAGGATATTTTTCTTTCTCTATAATTTAGCATATGCTTATTTCTTTTTGAAATTAATATTTTATATGAATTTACATGTCTAGTCTATATGTACCTAGAATTTAAAGTCATAAATTGTTGCAATGAAAATAATGAAATAAATAAATCTTTTTTCCCCATTCAACAGGTGCAGGTCTATTCTCAAGTAAAAAGTTTTCAATGCATTTAGAGGCAATTTAACCTACATTTAGTACATACATGTACATGTACCCGTAAGCACATGAAAGTAAGCACAAAACATGTTCAATATTCAAATACTAGTACAGTGATTTCTCCCGTGTCTATAGTAAAACTTAAGGATGAGGAAGATGTTCAATCTGATACCCAGAAATGAGGAATTTATTGTCCAGCCATCATGTATGTACAGAAGATGGTGTCAGTCTCACTCTGAAAGTAAAAGATGTAATGAATTAAATTGAATACTAGTAACTTCATTTTAATATTATTAAATAAGCTCTAAAATAAATGAATTTTGCATACATTTACCAGAACATGCAGCAGTAGTATATATCATAATGATGTACATGTATATAAATTACATGACATGTAATTGTAAAGTTTCAGTAGTAGTACTAACATACAAATATAATTACAGGGCTTTCGATCGGCCATTCTCAAATTATGCAAAATAGTATCATTTTCCCTATTTATTGACCAATTTTTCCCAATTTGATACATACTGTACATGTACCTCATAGAAAATTCTAAAAAAAAGAGAAAGTAAAAAATCCTAAATCCATTGACCAAATCTATCATATTCAATTTTGAAGAAAATACATGTATCGCAATTTTCCCAATTTGAAAGGCCCGATCCAATCCCAACCAGAAGTCTCTGACGAGACTGTAGCTCTCCTGGTTGTTTTTTAATTCACTTAATGACAAGTAAATTCTAATATGGCCACATCCATTGTCTTAATCACTGGGGGCCAGGAACTCAAACAAAATATCAGGTGCACTACTTGAATACAGACTCATCGTATTGCAAGAAGGATAAAGTCTCCATCATTTAGTGTCAGAGAAATTGCGAGTACAAGATTACATAGAGTCATACAGAAGAAAATGACCACACCCATTTTCTAAGACCCAGGGAGTCAGGGGCTCAAACAAGATGTCATGTGCACAACTAGACCACAGACCAAGTCTTATGCAAAAAGAGTTACATTTCTGTCTCTTATACTTTCAGGAGTTGCGAGCACAAGAATTGTTTACGGACGGACGCCGGACAAGGGGGTTCCGCATAAGCTCGACTATAACCAGTAGAGCTAAAAACGGGTGTCATGTGTAAGAGCCCGCTTAGGACAAAGAAAAATTAAACCCATGTTTTATTTTGTGGAACATGAATGCCCTTGTTGTCAGATATATTGTAGAAAAGTATTTCACACTCCAAGGTCAAGGTCTCTATGTAAAAATTCAGGTATTAATGTGAAGGCCTTACCACAAGGGATACACATGTAAGATATGATAGCAGTATCACTTGCAATTCATGTTATGACCAAGGGCAAGGTTACAGGTAACATGGTTAAAGTTATTCAAAAATTGATCATTATTCAAGGTCAAGGTCACAATGTCAAAATTTTGGTATTAATACGAAGACCTTATCACAAGGAATATATATAAGACTATGAAAGCCCTTTCACTTAAAAGCATAATATTACTTTAGAAAATAATAGGGAAGTAGGTCAATCTTCAAGTTCAAGGTCACAAAGACAACAATTTGGTATCCATGGAAATTTACACAGCAAAAGCACATGTCTATATATCACTCACCATTCAAAAGTTCTGGCCATGGTGTAAGATTTTAAAAAGTTGGTCATTTTCCAAGGTCAAGGTCACAAATTTTGTATGCATGAGAAGGTCTTGTTTCAAACAATACACTGTACATGTACACATGAAATATGAAAGCATGTAACTTACCATTTAAGGTGAATCACAAGGGATACACGTGTAAAATATGAAATAAGTACAATGTTATTTGTACTGGTATTATTAGATTTACAAAATTATTATAACATGTACATTTTGTATATTACATGTAGTATACATTTATATGTACAACTTACCCTTCAGTGCTATATCAGCATGTTTACTGCAAGAGGCTGTGATACAGTTTCATCTGTCGATCTCACTATTCTATTGATGATGAATTCCTCTACATTATAACACAAAATCTCATTTCATACTGGACCACAGTTTCACAAGTAAAATGTTGTCGATGTACACATTGAATATGTTTTTCGTGTAGAAATATGCACTTGAACAATTTTCTTCATTCTCCTTTCACAAGTGAATTATTTTCACACCATGGTGGCCAACATCATATATGGTAGTACAATTGTAATATTATATTCCACAGTATTTCTTCAACTTTACAAGTATGGTACTAGTAGCACTATAAGCATTCCACTATTCTGATGCACTTTCTTTCATTGGATCTGATGCACACATGCGCATGAAGACTTTTCTCAGAGTATATTCCTTCTTTTGTCTGGCAGTTATGGTTGTTACTGTAAAGAATAAATGAAATATTCAATTGATTTGAAATTCATCCCCTTTAAATAATTTTAAAACCATTCAAATACTGTTTCCACCAACACTACAGCACCAGGCTACAGAACTGATATTTGATACTGATTATAACTAACACTGACATCAAATTTATTCAAATTCATGGTGTGTACTTATATTTAGATGTTCATGAAGATGTAATGAAAGACAGGAATGGCCTTAAAGAACAAATATTTGTGAGATATTCGCTTACACCGATAAATAATCATGAAACTCATTCACACGAAAACATGGAGCACTCCCAGGTCGAGAATTTCTGATAAGAAGAATAATTTAAAATCCCATCATATGTGTTCCACGTGATACATAAATCAATTTAAAAACATACCTTAAGATGAGCCATGTGTCTGTATTCTTGAACAGTTGGTTTACTTGCATGAAAGAAGCATTTCTACGTGTTCAAATTTCGAACGGAAGTCCACGAGAGAATGTTTTAGACGAGACTACTATAAAATTAGAATAGGAACGGACTTTCTTTTCCGTCGTGTGTAAGGTAAAATCTTGACTCGAGATTCTTCCGATTGTATGCATATAATTTGCATAATAAGGTTCGGAGCCGTGTACAAGCTCGCGTAAAACGGAAGTAAACAAGACAAGTATTAGCTTTTACAAAAAGCTTGCCGGCAGTTAGCTTGTAAAATACTAGTAAGAAAAAATTGGAATAAACGATTTTTGTTCTTGTTTACCAATCGCACATTTCATGACTTTTCCGTTTTTATTTCCGATTCAAGCTACGGAAATTTCCGAGAATCTGTGATTGTTGTAGGACGTATCGGTACAAAGACTTTTCGATGCATCTTTCGGTTGAAAATGCACTGATACGATATGACTTTCATTTGTCAAGTCTTCTAGACTCTTGAGCCGACCTGGTGAAAGTATCTTATGCACAGATTCTGAATAATCTTGACGAATATTTGCATATTTTGTAATTGCCCACCAATCATATTGCCAAGAGTTATTTTATCCGTGCAAGTATGTCACGATTGATTACAGTATACCGGCAGTCATGACTGCCGGTAATAAAAACAACATGGCGAGCGAGATTTCACGTCGGGTCACGAGACCCAACTGGCAGATGGCGGGAAGCCCCCATCAAAGGCTCCCCCACTGGAACGAGTTTTTCCAACTTTTTACTACTTGTTTTTAATCCTCGTCGCCAGTGAAGTAGTCCGAGTGGAGGTATTTAACTGTCTACAGGGAGTACTGGGCAGGGAAGAGGGGTAAACTATATATATGACTTACCTCTAGGTGCACGAGGTCTGTCTCCTGCTGGCCAGCATATCGTCTTGTGCGCATCTCTCCTACTCTGCTTCCGGTGGGGTGGGTTCGACCTACTTACTTATCGATAACTACTACCGTATCCCGAATTTTATTCTAAACATCCTTTGGTCGACAACCTGAGAACGTTTTCATTTCTTTGGAGTTCGCATACAGAAACAATTTCGATACTACTTCACTGTGACTGTCACACCCATATTAAACAAGAGACTGCTAAAGATGGTATTGGTCGGAGTGCTGCATGGCATCAGATCGTGTTTTGATACTTCCCTGACATTTTCGCCATAACACTTTCTATATATATATCTATACTACTAAAGGAACGAATTAGCCGATTCTCCGTCGAAACGAAGAGGACAGAGATACATTGTGTGATATGAAGATATAGCATATGATATGACAATGTGAATTTGATAATTTTTGAGAAGCAATTATTTCTACTTAAACGTGTAATCATTAATTATGTCTCACCATTTTCCTAAAACAAATTTTAGAAAATCTAAAGTTCAAAACCGGCGACGAACACTAACCATTAACTTCATATTTTCCACTGATTTATGCTCCCATTCTAATCCCCGACTTCTTTAGTATTATTGAATAAGTAAGACGATTCTTGCAAGACGTTTCGAATGTAAGTAGGAGGCTATATTTCGCCCCAGTGGCAGTTCCATATTCGTTTTCTGAAATATACGACGTTCAATTTTATAATTTTATTTTGCATAAAGAACATTCGAGAAAAAACCCTCGAAAGGTTACATGGCTGTATTTAAGCCAATCAAATTTGTAACAATATCAGGTCACCGAAAATGACGTCAGAGCTACCACGTGTTTACCATGAAATGTAAACAATGACAAGCATTATGAAAGTGTATTTCAAGCGGTGACAAGGTATTCTTTTTGTTAGTAATAATTTAAAGAATCAAGATCGGACTTCAATACTTAATATGAAGGAAAGGATTTGTAGAAACTAGATAATTAAGGTGCCTGAAAATCACAGGAGCTCGGCGCGAACAATCCTGAATTATATACACCCCTTCTCTACAGTACTTTCACTTTCCTTTAAAGATAATAGAAGGAGGATGCGATTCTAGATCCATGGCATCGAGCTTCTATGAGAAAATATGACCCCCCCCCCTTTTTTTTTCTCCGAATCATGAGTGACTGTCTGAAAATAGCCGTGAAGTCAAAGAAAAAAGGGAGGGGGAGAAAAACGATCATATTTGAAGGAACTTGATATGACAATCTTTTCCGCGCTTGCGTGGGTTCTTTTCTAGTACACGTAACGTCAGGCAGCAACTTGCACTCAAGGATATAAGCCGTCTCAATATATCCTTGCATTCAGCGGTCAATTTTTCCTACTCAAAATTTTAGAGGGAAATTTCATTGTTTTTACTTTTACGTCAAGACAATGGAAACATTCCGACGTCATAATGACACTGTTTACGTTTCGAAATATTCAGCGATTTTCCCCGCAAAAACAACGTCTTCCTTGGTAACAAGATTTGAACAGCAATGCTAGAGCATTATTTTAAACGCAAATTGAAGATCGTACCGAGTTCAGATTTAAATCTGATTTTCTAAAATAACAATTGTGATGTATAAATAAAGAAATAGCCTGCAAATAACGAAGTTAGACTCGAAATTTGCATAGCAACCACCCAAGCCAAATAACAAAGACAGATCAGGATGACATCTCGCGAGGCGCAAAGAGTTCGGCATTATGAAGAATGTTACAGATGGTATCTGCCGTTGTTTTGGTGGTAACTCTTTATATTTCAGCAAATATTTTTTTGATAATGTTTTTTTCCAATATTGTCCATTTATCTAATCCGTTATTTACCGGAGACCAGAAATCTTGGTATGCGAATGTACCCCTGATGTCTAGGGTTGTTCCGTCTTCCACCGCAACGTCATAGGTTCCTTCCACTACTTTCCAATCTCAATATGACCTTAATTGCCTTCACCCCTTAGGTCCCATGTATTTTTCAAATTAATTAAAAAGGAAATTACATAAATTCAGATTGAAGATAGGGATAAAGTTAAAATAACTGTTCTAAATTATGGCGCCAAAAATTAAAAGTAATCGCATTTGTTGTTTTCCGACGTCATTAAACTACAATGACGTGACGTCATAATAGGGCCGCCGACAGAAATCCTGTCGAAACTGGGGACCCCTGAATCCAAGGGTACTTTGCGATGAAGCGTCTGGCGGAATGCGATGAAACCCTTGGTGCACCAAGATGGGGTTGTTCCTCGCAGGGATTCAACCCGGAAGTAGTTCTAGATGGTCAGGCAGTACATGGGTTTTATATATTGTTTTCATTTTATGCCCTGTTCAAACGAGTGCGCATTAAATCTAATTCGCATTAGATTTCATGCGCTTTATTCTAATGCGAATAAGATTCGCATTACGTTCACACGACACATTCTAATGCGCATTTTATTTTGGTACATTTGCACTGAGAGCCGTATACTTTAGATAGTAAAAGGGTCGAATGCATGCCTGTATGTTGTTTTGCTCATAATAATTTGCCTCTTCGTAAGTTGGGCATATGCATGCATTGCATGACGTCATTGTGAGATAAAATGACGTCATGATATAATTAGGGGATAAACGTACTGTGTTTTGTGGTTCCGACAGGTATATGTTGGATATACTGTTGGAAAAGCAGTTATACCGTCGGGGCTTGCCCCCGACGGTATAACGTATGTTTCCAACAGTATATCCAACATATACCTGTCGGAACCACAAAACACAGTACGTTTATCCCTATTCTAATTTATGTGACATATTTTAACTCTTTATACCCCTCAGAAGGTCTCATTTATTGCTTTAGAGGCGACGTTGCTACGGAGGACTAATAACGACCAACTGAAATGATTGCGCTGCAAAATATGAAATACAACTGCTTCGTATTTATTACAATGGCGAAAAATCAACGTGTTATCAATAATAAACTTACTTGTTCTGTTGTTTACATGTGGAGAACGCCATTTACAAGCTCATACCTTGTAGTTTTACGTCACAGTATGACGTCACAGGAGCGAAGAACAAAGGGAAGCATGACGTCATACGCAAAAAGTGCGCTAAAGCTTGTAACTTGCAAATTTAGGTAGGAATACATTTTGAAGTATGTCAAGTGAGTCGGTTTGCGGCATGTATATCGTCGTTATACATTCTTGTAGAAATCCTGTGAACCAATCAGAATGCGTGAAAGAAACAGAACTAGAAAGGTTTCTTGTTGCGGTTGCAACAAGAGTGTCTTCCTCCTATACAATTTTTGGTTTGGAAATATGAAGGACGTCACATTACATGTATTTATATTATATATTTTAGTTTTCAAATAGCAGTAACATTAAATTTTCAAACCGATAATTGTTGGTGAGCAACCATTTGATTTGGGGGGGGGGGGGGGGGGGGGGGGCAGGAATTCTATTGCCAGCCGGTAAAATTTTTTCAGCAATTTTCTGAGCAGGCCATTTTTTCAGCCATTACCAGAGTCGGAGAAAAATTTTCGCCGGTTCTTCGGGCCGGATTTAAACAAATTGTCAAATGTTGTGAATGTCTGTGTAAGTTAAACTCCCCGCTGTTACAGAGTATGAGTTAAAAACCGTTCCTTCAGATGTCTCCTTGCAATTAGCGAATTTCAGACAGATTGTATGATGTTTAAATAGAACCTTTTCTAGATTTTTGTGCCTATGCGTATTAGGTCTCTGGTAGATACAGCTATGTGAACAGTTTGTATTTATATTAATTAATTTTTTGACTTTAAATTGTCTGGCACAAAGGGCCAGCAAAAATTTCCATATCATGCAATGTATCCTTACTTTTGCATGGTCCGGGGAAAAAAATCGCCGGCCCTTTGGGCCGGAATATTTTTTTCAGCATTTTTCAGAGCCGGGATTTTTTTTTTTTTTTTTGCAAATTCTTCCTGCCCCCTTCCCCCATAAAAAGGCGAGCTCGTAGCTGTAGAACCAATTTACTTGAGAAGAGAAATGGTAATAACAAGTTACGTTCAATATATATATATATAAATACCATGAGGTTCTCGCTGTGCAGGTTCAAATTTGGAACCCCCCCCTTCCCTTTTTTCAAAGTTTATTTTGAATTTCCATCATGGCGACATCGTTCAATATAAACAGAACTGTTTTCGAAAAACGAGGGGAGGGAAGAATGTTGGAGAAATTGTTCATCAATTTGTAAATAAACCAACCGAAAATTATGTTCGAACGTTTGCTAGAATTAGAAATTAAACTTGATGTTCAAAATATAGTTATTGAAGTTTAGAAACAGGTTTGTAGGTTAGAAATCGGAATCAAACTACCACTTTTTGTGTGTAAATTCTGGTTTGTAGCTGATCTCTTCTAAATTAATCAACTGTTTTAAAATCAAATTGTGTATATCGAAATGTATTTATGAAATGCATATTCATCATTGCCGTGAAATCGGAATTTGAAAATCTCAACACTGCTTTTCTCGAGTCGGACTCGGACTACCAATTTTAGTGTGCGCCCGATCTGTTGGCGTGAAGGTGTATCGAAATACCCAACTCAAAATTTCGATGCTCATATCTTTTCAACAGTAAGAGATAGGAAAAATCAGAAAGACTAAATAAGACAGATATATGGATAAAAAATAATAATATTGAAATTTTTAGGAAACTTCATAAGCTTAATTTTTGTTTACTATTATAAGCAAAAAAGTGTCTTCCTCCTATGAACTTCTGAATTTGGAAATATGAAGGACGGTGAAGGACGTCATCGTAATAAATCGTTACAGTGTGCATCTAGCATTTCATATCTTGCATGGCTGTCGACTTTCAAAAAGAATGGAAATTGTAGATAGCAAAATACGAGATATTTAAGCTTACAAATAGCAAAACATGAAATTTTCGGTCCTTTTGAGTAATTCGACGCTCCCGTCAAATATTTGAATCTACTAAAAAACATGATAAAAAAATAACAGAGACCAAAAATAAAAAAGACCAATCTAGCTTTTACTCCAAACGTAACGTTGGAGAACTTTCATTGTCCTAGCTTACAGGGTTCTTGAGAAATCGCTGATCCAATTTTCCACGGTTACGAAAACAATAGGTCTTCCGACGGAAGTCGGAAGACCTAATGAATTAGAATGTAATGTAAGAGACGCAGTACAGTTACTTAGAGGGTTCATTGTGAATGAAATCAAGCATTTTAACTTCTTATGCTATGTTTCGAGGTCCAAGGGTGCATGATTAAAAGTGCCCAGATATGATGGAAATGTACTGTAGAATTCTAGTAAATCATATACGCATGCGCCAGATTTAATGCGAATTAGATTCGCTTTGCGTTCACACGGCAAAATCTAATGCGCATTAAATCTAATGCGAATTAAACTAATGCGCATTAGATTCCTCGTGTGAACGCAGCTAAAATCTAATGCGCATTAAATTCGATTTAATGCGCATTAAACCCGTCGTGTAAACAGGGCATTAGTGCTTAAACATCGACTGCGGGTGCGGCTAGCCAACAGGGGATGCTTACTCCTCCCGGGCACCTGGTCCCACCTCTAGTTTGCTAGGAGTCCGTCGATGCTTGATTTTGTGCTCTATTGTGAGTCTGTTGAGATTATCGCCAGGATCTTCTTTGACTCATTTGAACCATTGAAAACAGAGTGCAATTTTAATATCGCTATTCAAGTTTCAATGTGGGATTTCATATAGTATAGACATAATTTAGATTTATTCAAAACCATATCTTCAAGGTCAAGGTCAATTCTCAAGGTTAACTTCAATATTAGAAATAAAAATATTGTTTTCAAGGTCGAGGTCAAATCTCAAGTTCAATACCTGAAATCAGGTCCACTTGCTTAGATCTATCTCCATGATATAGTCAAATTCAAAATAGTGTCTTCAAGGTAAATAATAAATGGCCGGGTCATGGTCAATACCTGAAAAAAGTCAACTAATTATCTATCTCCAATCAAAGTTTAAATGTAAAATTCCATATATAGTATTGGAAGATAGAGCTTAGTTCTAAATTGCATTTTCAAAGTCAATGTCCAACATCAATGTCAAGGTCAAAGACACCACATGATCCTCTCATTATGCTTTATCTCTATACAAAGTTAGCTGATTGTACCTCTTACAGTTCTTATATAACTGAAAATGTTGAAAATATTTGGAGAAGTGAATGGGGATATGAAGCTTTTTTCTCAGTAATTTTGAGTCAAATAGTGCAGGAGTTGCAAGTTTATTCAACAAGAGGCCCAATGGGGCCACATCGCTCACCTGAGTTGCAAACAAAAGAATGATAGTGGACAGTTCGGTATAGGGCCTGTAAGCCAATCGACCAAAAACACAAAAAAAAATTGTAGAGGATCATGGGTGCTTTCTTCCTGTAAGCTTTTGTGAAACACTGTGCAGCCATTGCAGAGGAGAAGTCGAAAATGCGTCAGCCAATCAGAGCCCTCGGCGGCTATATTTGTGGACCGATCGGCACAAAAAACACAAACTTAATAGAGGACCATTAGAACTTGCTTCCTGTAAAGTTTCGTCCAATTCTGCGCAGCGGAATATTTATATCTCCCCCCCCAACGGGGAGGAGACATATTGGTTTTGCCTTCGTCGTCTGTTTGTCCGTCTGTCCTCTGTCACACATCGTGTCCGGGCTATATCTCCTGAACCGTTTGCCCGATCTCTTTGATATTTTAGTATGTTGTTGCTTATAACCCGAAGGTTTCACATCACCTTGACCCAAGGTAATGTGACCAAGGTCAAGGTCACTTAGTGCATTTTTAAAGAAATTATGCATACATTCCTGTCCGGGCTAGATCTCTTGAACCGTTAGCCGGATCACTTTCATATTTTAGTATGTTGTTGCTTATGACCCGAAGGTTTCGCATCACCTTGACCCAAGGTCATGTGACCAAGGTCAAGGTCACTTAGTGCATTTTATATGAAATTATGCATACATTCCTGTCCGGGCTAGATCTCTTGAACCGTTTGCCGGATCACTTTCATATTTTAGTATGTTGTTGCTTATTACCCGAAGGTTTCGTATCACCTTGACCCAAGGTAATGTGACCAAGGTCAAGGTCACTTAGTGCAATTTTAAAGAAATTATGAATACATACCTGTCCGGGCTAGATCTCTTGAACCGTTTGCCGGATCACTTTCATATTTTAGTATGTTGTTGCTTATGACCCGAAGGTTTCGCATCACTTTGATCCAAGGTCATGTGACCAAGGTCAATGTCATGTAGTACAATTTTAATGAAATTGTACATGCATTTCTGTTCGGGCTATATCTCTTGAACCGTCTTCGTCCGGCGTCCGTCCGTCCGTCCGTAAACAATTCTTGTGCTCGCAACTCCCCTGAAACTATAAGAGATAGAAATGTAACTCTTTTTGCATTTCCCTTGGTCTGTGGTCTAGTTGTGCACATCGCATTTTGTTTGAGCCCCTGACCCCAGGGTCCTAGAAAATTGGCGTGGTCATTTTTTCCTATATAACTCTATGTATTCTTGTGCTCGCAACTCCTCTGACACTATAAATGGTGGAGACTTAATTCTTTTTGCAATATGATGGGTCTGTGGTGTAGTTGTTCACCTGATATTTTGTTTAAGCCCCTGACTCACAGGGTCTTAGAAAAAGGGTGTGGTCATTTTCTATTATATAACTCTATGTAATCTTGTGCTCGCAACTCCTCTGACACTATAAATGATGGAGACTTAATTCTTTTTGCAATATGATGGGTCTGTGGTCTAGTTGTTCACCTGATATTTTGTTTGAGCCCCTGATCCCCAGGGTCTTAGAAAAAGGTTGTGGTCATTTTCCATTATATAACTCTATGTAATCTTGTGCTCGCAACTCCTCTGACACTATAAATGATGGAGACTTAATTCTTTTTGCAATATGATGGGACAGTGGTCTTGTTGTGCACCTGATATTTTGTTTGAGCCCCTGACCCCCAGGCTCTTAGAAAATGGGTGTGGTCATTTTCTCCTATATAATTCTACGTAATCTTGTGCTCGCAACTCCTCTGACACTATAAATGATGGAGACTTAATTCTTTTTGCAATATGATGGGTCTGTGGTCTGGTTGTGCACCTGATATTTTGTTTGAGCCCCTGACCCCCAGGGTCTTTGAAAAAGGGTGTGGTCATTTTCTATTATACAACTCTATGTAATCTTGTGCTCGCAACTCCTCTGACACTATAAATGATGGAGACTTAATTCTTGTTGCAATATGATGGGTCAGTAGTCTAGTTGTTCACCTGATATTTTGTTTGAGCCCCTGACCCCCAAGTCTTAGAAAATGGGTGTGGTCATTTTCTCCTATATAATTCTACGTAATCTTGTGCTCGCAACTCCTCTGACACTATAAATGATGGAGACTTAATCATTTATGCAATATGATGGGTCTATGGTCTAGTTGTTCACCTGAAATCTTGTTTGAGCCCCTGACTCACAGGGTCTTAGAAAAAGGGTGTGGTCATTTTCTCCTATATAACTCTATGTAATCTTGTGCTCGCAACTCCTCTGACACTATAAATGATGGAGACTTAATTCTTTTTGCAATATGATGGATCTGTGGTGTAGTTGTGCACCTGATATTTTGTTTAAGCCCCTGACCCCTAGGGTCTTAGGAAAAGGGTGTGGTCATTTTCTCCTATATAACTCTATGTAATCTTGTGCTCGCAACTCCTCTGACACTATAAATGATGGAGACTTAATTCTTTTTGCAATATGATGGGTCTGTGGTGTAGTTGTGCACCTGATATTATGTTTGAGCCCCTGACCCCAGGGTCTTAGAAAAAGGGTGTGGTCATGTTCTCCTATATAACTCTATGTAATCTGGTGCTCGCAACTCCTCTGACACTATAAATGATGGAGACCTAATTCTTTTTGGAATTTGATGGGTCAGTGGTCTTGTTGTGCACCTGATATTTTGTTTGAGTCCCTGACCTCCAGGGTCTTAGAAAATGGGTGTGGTCATTTTCACCTATATAACTCTATGTAATCTTGTGCTCGCAACTCCTCTGACACTATAAATGATGGAGACTTAATTCTTTTTACAATATGATGGGTCTATGGTCTAGTTGTGCACCTGATATTTTGTTTGAGCCCCTGACCCCCATGGTCTTCGAAAACGGGTGTGGTCATTTTCCAGTATATAGTTGTGCTCTCAACTCCTCTAAAGCTATTAATGATGAAAACTTAGTTGTTTATGCAATATAATGGATCTGTAGTCTTATTGTGTCATTGATAGTTCATTTGAGCTAGCAGCCCCTGACCCCTAGGATCTTGGAAAATGGGTATGGCATTATTTTTTGAAATCCTTTATCTCGAATATTAAAAGTTATATGAGTGATATTCTTGTTGCAGTCTAATAGATTTGTTATTTTTTTGTGCTACTTATAATTTGTTAGAGCGCCTGCTCCCTATGGTCTTTGGTTTAAAAAAATGGAAATTGATATTAATGTGTATGTATCTTATTGACTTGTCAGTGAGTGAATAAAACAAAACAACCAGGAGAGCTACAGTCTCGTCAGAGACTTCTGGTGTAATGAAATTGTAAATACTATTGAGTCTGGGCTATATCTGTGGAATCATATACTGGATCACTCTGATACTTTAGAATGCTGTTGCTCAGGATTGGAAGGTTTCTTATCACCTTGACTCAAGGTCATATGCCCAAGGTCAAGTTCATTTAGTTCTTTTTAATGAAATTGTACGTACTAATCTTGTCTGGGCTATATCTCCTGAACCCTTCTTACAATTTTTTTTATATTTTAATACGTTTAATATGTTTCTCAGGACTAAATGTTTCTTATCACATTGTCCCAAGGTCACATGATTAAGGTCACTTCTTACTTTGGTAATGAAATTGTATATGCTAATCATGTCCAGGCTGAAATTGTTATGCTTATCATGTTTAGGCTTTATATTTTGAATCGTGTATCCAATCACTAATTCAGTTTTTTGTTGCTCATGATCCATACAATGTATTTTTCAGATCACCTATATCCAAGGTCATGCGACCAAAGTCAATTTCACTAAATATGCTTATAATGAAATTGTATATGCTAATCATGTTTGGGCTTTACCACAATCTCCCCCTCCCTCTGAATCACTTTCATGTTTTAGTATGATGTTGCCCATGACTCAAAGGTTTCACATCATCTTGGCCCAAGGTCAAAGTAACTTAGAGGGAGGGGGGAGACATCTGTTTTTTCTGAAAAAAACATTTGATTTAATCTATCACAGATAAAGCAAAATAGCGCGCTGAACGTGGTTTCTATTCTGTCTTTACCGATTGCAACCATTGACAGCACAGACGATATTTATAAATGGAACTTTTAAGTGATGGGCGTGGCGATCCATAAGGAAGAACTTAATCCCTGGTCGTCATGGTGAATTACTGCTATTGTTTATCGTTTTTGTATGTCTTGTGATAGTCTAATTTTTGATTTCCGATTTGAAGAAGTTTCTGATGCAGATACCCTTTGCCCCCTATCAGACCTCTGGGATAGTAATTTTTATGACCTGTATCTTCATTTTAAAAGTGATTAATATTTTAAGTGATTCATATTTGAAAAAAACATATATACGTGAAAATATTTTTAACATGGTTTTGATGAAATACGAAGTACATTTTGTACCTGTCAGTTAATAAATATAGTTTTCTGATATTTGATCCCTGTATTGTTACTTCAATTACAAAATACTTCAGTGAAACCAAAATGGACACCGACAAAATGATAATGACTGCAGATTTGTGCGATTAATTAAAGCAAGTCCCAAGGATATAGAAAAGGACACCTCTTATCGTAAATTCACTCAACGGAGTTTTGTGCATATACTTTCCTGGGTTCTATGTATGATGGCAAACTTTTATTTTTGACAAACTCCAAAAGGGATTCGTGATACGAATGAGTGCTTTCTAAAATAAAGGAATTAGCGTAACTACTACATATATAGTATCTTTAGAAGAATGTGTTTTTTAAGTACCATTGGCTGCTAATAGAGCGACTATTCATTGAAATCCATGACATGGATCAAAACAATATGCCCTAAATTTAATTCAGTTTCGCCACTTTGATTCAGGTCTTTTAATCCTTTGAAGATGTTACCTTAATCAAGACGGCGTTGACCATTTGCTACCCATAAAATACAATTGGTAGGTAATCTAATTAATTGGTCAATCGCCAGTCGCATTTCGTACGTACATCAACCTTGATCCCACCTCTGAAAAATTTCTTACAATCTGATTGGTAGTGAAGTACCAAATACATGTACATGTATACAAAATATTTATAAAAATTGTATTGGGCGATGCGAATACTACAGGAATGAGGGTCTCATTTTTTGCGTTATGGCTTTTACACTCTGGTTCGACAGGCGAAAATCTCGTGAACAAAAAAAAAAATCCCTCAAAAGTGGGCCACCGAGGGCTCTGATTGACTGACGCATTTTCGATTTCTCCTCTGCAACCACTGCACAGAATTTCACTTTTAAAACCTCACAAAAATCAAGTACTCAAGGTCCTCTACCAAGTTTGTGGGTTTTTTTGTGTCGATCGGTCAACAAATATGGCCACCGAGGGCTCTGATTTGCTGACACATATTCCACTTCTCCTCTTCAGTCGCTGCATAGAATTTCATGAAACTTTACAGGAAGCAAGTACTAAAGATCCTCTACCAAGTTTGTGTTTTTCGTGCCGATCGGTCAACAAATATTGTCGCCGAGGGTTCTGATTTTTTGACGCATTTTTCAGAATCATAATCGATAAGAATCGGTTTGTGTATCCGATGTTAATTTCCCGATTATAATCGGTTTATTACATTCTACTCTTTACCATTTTTAAAATCCAAATTAAACATGCATTTGATATATTACTGACCAAGAATGCAGATAATGTGATCATGCGAGTTAATTAATCTTGAATAAAATAAATTAAAGTCATCAAGGATATATGAAAATTTAAAGCCCTATACCCTTTCCATTGTTTGATTTAAAAATGCATAAAAAGTATTCAGAAACGATCATTTAGTTGTGTTCATTGTGGAGTGAAAGGGAGGGGGGTCATACTATCTGTCAACATAAACAGTAACATCAAACAGGATTTTGTTCAACCATTCTCAGTTTACCTAGAAAAATTGACTTAAATTGAAGAACTTATAATGTCACTGTCGGTCTGTCGGATATATATAAGTCCGGTGTGAACATTGTCATTAAATTACTTATTTTTCTTTTACTATTATTCTCTCTAATTTCATGCTACTAGCTTCTGTTACTCTGCAACATTTATAACAGAATGGTTTAGTAGACAAATTATTGAAAATAGTTTTAACTGACAATCGGACAGAATTTCCTTTGAACCCTCTGCGACCAGTCCCCCCCCCCCCGTTTCTATACTTTCACGCTATCGATTATTTATTTTAAAATCGATTATCGAAATCGGTTGAAGAATACGCCGCTAATCGATAATCGGTCCATCAATAGCAATCGCTACACAGAATTTCACGAAACCATACAGGAAGCAAGTACTCAAGGTCCTCTACCAAGTTTGTGTTCTTCGTGCCGGTCAACAAATATGGCGGCTGAGGACTCTGATTGGCTGATGCATTTTCAACTTCTCCTCTTCAACTGCCGCAAAGAATTTCACGAAACCTTACAGCAAGCAAGTATTGGAAATCCTCTTCCAAGATTGTGTTTTTCGTGCTGATCGGTCAACAAATATGGCTACCAAGGGCTCTTATTGGCTGACACATTTTCGACTTCTCTTCAGCCGCTCCGTAGAATTTCACAAAACCTTACATGAAACAAGTACTCAAGATCCTCCACCAATATGTATTTTTCTTGCCGATCTGTCAACAGATATGATTCGACTTCTCTTCTGCAACCGCTGCACAGAATTTCATGAAACCTTACAGGAAGCAAGCACTCAAGGCGCTGTACCAAGTTTGTGCTTTTCGTGCCAATTGACTTACAAATATGGCCACCGAGGGCTCTGATTGGCCGACACATTTCCGACATATCCAAAACTGATGCTCATAATTTCATGAAACCTTAAAGGAAGTAAGTACTCAATGACCTCCACCATATTGTCTACTATCATTCTTTTAGTTTAAACTGGTATTTATTTCATTATGCATACATAAGCTATTACAGACACAATACAATGGATTGGGAAACATTATCATTCTTTTGTTTTCAACTCAGTTGAGCGATTTGGCCCCCGTGGGCCTCTTGTTTCAGGAATACGTTATTACGCCAAGTGCTCTGCCTCAATTTAGCCTGATTCCGGAAAAGCATGGTTGCGCTCATATGTAACACAGGTCCTTCCATATGCCATTAGCGAAGTAATGATGCAAAGAGATTTGTTATGATGTCAATAGCGTGGCAATGATGCCAAAAGCGGAGTAATGATGCCAAGAGCTATGTAATAATGTCAATAGCGTGGCAATGATGCCAATTATATAGGCTTTCTGGGGACGATAAAGTCCATTTGATTAAAATTTATATCAAACAAATAAAACTAAAATTAAGGAACGAAAGATGCGTCTTTGATTAGTTTATGGGTGATAAAACAGACACTAAACATGGAATTTAAACGTCTTCAAATTCAGCTTCATTTAAGAACAAATAAATTTGCAGCATGCATGCTCACCAATGATCCTCAATCTAAACAATGTAATATGGTCAAAGAGTAAACATCCCCCAAATAAAACTAAATCTAAGGAACAAAAGATACGTATTGTGTGTCTTTCACTAGTTTATGCGAGATAAAACAGACACTGAACGTGGAATTTATAAATTAGTATGATTATCCTTGGTCTTCTTTGCTTATTGGGATCATCCCGGCAGGATCATTTTACATAAAGACAAGGAATTTGCATTAAAACACATGCATCGTGTCCAACATCGAGGAAGGAAGGGGGAGGATCTCCAACAAGACTCTGTTGCAGCACCAACAGCAAAACACCAAAATACCCGATACAAAAACACAAAAAACGATCATACTATGAGACGGAAAAGAGACATGCGACATGTAAACATCAAACACAAAAGACTACACACCGACGAGACCAATGGGCAACCAGTGCCGACTTTGGACGGCCATTTGCCACGCAAGTAGCAAATGGTGTGGTTATCCGGGATTACGTGCGCACAACCCTCTCACTTCTCCAATTACCCAGAGGTCTCGAAGAACGTACAATTGTGGTGTAAAACAACCTTCTCACTCTTAGATGACCGCACACAAACAAGACCGCAAAACGTAGGGGCCCCAGCAACACAGATAAATATGAAAATGGATATAAAAAGAGGGCGTGCGTAATACAGTCCGTGCTCTGCCGGCTGTAGCGAGCTCATGTATGTAATTACCCGACGAGTCCGACTGACATTCAGAGAGGACAGGTGGTCGGGGCCCTGTCTTCTCTAAAGAGGTTTGGACAGGGCCCGTCATGGAGTCCCGTCGTCACAGTCAGAGTGCAAGTCTCAAGGATGCGCTGGTACAAGACTGTAGATTGGTCAAGTACCAAGCCTAGTGTCCGTCTGGTGACATTAGGATCATATCCATGGTATAAAAGGCGTTTGATGATTCTGACGCATTTTCGATGGTTATGCTGCCTACCTTTGATCCTTCTAATTTTGTTTATCATATCACCATAAAAGACAGGATGTGTAATACCCAAAGTAATGTAATCTGTTGCGTGTATAGATCCGAATTTTAAAAGAAGTTGGCTGTAATTTTTTTTTTAAATTTCCAGAAAGTCTTAACTAGTTTATGAAAGCGGAAGCCTTGACTTCAATGTTTTTTGGTAATTTGTAAATTTCTACTGTGAAAATCCAAAATATCAGTACATGC
The DNA here is from genome assembly GCA_028142955.1 of Pinctada fucata. Taxonomy (NCBI): domain Eukaryota; kingdom Metazoa; phylum Mollusca; class Bivalvia; order Pterioida; family Pteriidae; genus Pinctada; species Pinctada fucata. The sequence continues at coordinate 18,411,610 of AP027109.1, forward strand.
TCTATAAATAGCGTACCGGATGAGCTGTGATATGTAAATGCCGTATGACAGTAATCTTGGAACATCATCGTCAAGCCAGGGGAAATTTACTATGTTGAATCCAAAATCATCCCTTTTGTCATAAACACTTGTATGAATCTTTCCGTTTACAATTTCGATATTAAGGTCCAAAAATGGTGTTTCTGTATTTGAAACGCTTGCCTTGTTAAGTGTTAATTCTTGTCGATAAATGTCATTCTTATATAATTATTCATAAGCAAGATTGTCAATAGTTAGAATATAGTAGAGGATAGGGACTTGATATACTACCCCAGGATTGTCAATAGTTAGAATATAGTAGAGGATAGGGACTTGATATACTACCCCAGGATTGTCAATAGTTAGAATATAGTAGAGGATAAGAACTTGATATGCTACCCCAGGATTGTCAATAGTTAGAATATAGTAGAGGATAGGGACTTGATATACTATCCCAGGATTGTCAATAGTTAGAATATAGTAGATGATAGGGACATGATATACTATCCCAGGATTGTCAATAGTTAGAATATAGTAGAGGATAGGGACTTGATATACTACCCCAGGATTGTCAATAGTTAGAATATAGTAGAGGATAGGGACTTGATATACTTCCCCAGGATTTCCCTGAAAAAACAAAATTAATGTGTATAATACCAAGATCCATCATAAAACTCCATACAATGTTGTTTATTTTATACAATCTATCACAAACCGATCCATCATAAAACTCCATACAATGCTGTCTATTTTATACAATCTATCACAAGCCGATTCATCATAAAACTCCATACAATGTTGTCTATTTTATACAATCTATCACAAGCCGATCCATCCTAAAACTCCATACAATGTTGTCTATTTTATACAATCTATCACAAGCCGATCCATCATAAAACTCCATACAATGTTGTCTATTTTATACAATCTATCATAAGCCGATCCATCTTAAAACTCCATACACTGTTGTCTATTTTATACAATCTATCATAAGCCGATCCATCCTGGATAAAAATAATCCGTTTTATCTTTACTAAACATGGCGAGTAAACTACTTCCGTTTGAGGCGACGTCTTTGTAGTAAACAGTGGTACCTTTTGACAACCAGCTCCCCCACCACCCAAAAGACCCTACTGTTATGATGGTGTGGTTACACAGTGAATATGCACACAAATCTATCCCTGGTGAGCTTGTGTTTGTAAGGTATACATCATCGCCTACAATATTCTCCTCGCACCAAGCTATGTCGTCTTTGTTTTTGTTTACAAACAGCACGAACTTTGTATTTTTGTAACGTTTTCGATAGTACATCATTGCGCGATCGATATAATCTTTTCCTGCGACTCTGTATCCGTATTTTGTATTGTTGACAGTCTTGAAGTCACCACGTCTCACATGTAACCCTATTATGGTGCTATCGACCAAATTCGATGCGTTCCGAGAATGCAAAACTGCTCGTAACTTTTCTTGAGCTTTCTGGACAATTTCTGGTTTGAAAGTAAACATTTTTAGAACATCTGACTTGTAAGATTCGAAATATTTCCAGGATTGTACGTACGCTTCTATATGATAATTACTTTTACAGTCATCTTCAAAATACAAAGTCTCATTGTCAAAGGCACATGCGCGATATTGCGGAAGATCTATGGCTTTATCACATACCGTATTATCTTTTAGTGGATCTAAATTCATCCTGAAATAATCATACAAGACTGATTGTTTCCGCATTCCAACGCTAAACCCCCGTATCTTGGAAATGCCATAGACAGATGCGACTTGAAACATATGGTTTCCGAGTCCACCTTGATAAAATGGACAAATATAACGAGTTCCTGCTTTCTGCTTCCTTACGTCACAACAAAGTTTCTCTAGATCAGTCGTTGAATAGGACAAGTCGTGTGTACTTGAACTCATGTAGATGAAACTAACATTTAGCGCAAAACTGCAGACGACACAAATCAATAGTACGACTGAAAAGAAAGAAAATGATTACAAACAAAAAGACTATAAGTACGACTGCACCAGGGAAAAAATTAAAACAATCAAGAAGTTCTGAAGTTGTTTCAGACAAAAGTTGAAATCTAAATAAATGCAACGTCGCCATAACGTCTACCTTCATTGATTGTTTGCTCCTTAGTTACGGCTGTAAAACGAGAACATCCTAGGCTTTGACGTTGCTAACGTCAGATTTCGCCTTTATTCACAAAAAATATAGATTGCATTAGAATGGGATTAACAAGATACTGACGTTATGTTTGCGGACGGTAAATACTGATTTTACGGTGCAAACATCAGTTTGCGACCGTAAAATCAGCATTTACCGCTGAAACTAGTATTTCTCTAAATTCCAAATGTGCCATCTGAAAATGGACGTCAAACAAGATTGATCACTAGTATAACAAATATATCATGTTGCTTACGTAGCGTGAAATTCAAAGACATTCTAGAAATAACAGGGATTAATTTGTGGCAATTGATAAAACAATCATAGAAAAAAACACACATCGAAATAGTTTACCTGACAGTTCCGACTGGCAACCCCAAAAATTACGGTTGTAGCTTACCTTGCAGTACAACAAACTGACCAAGGTACAACAAACTGACCAAGTACAACAAACTGACCAAGTACAACAATCTGACCAAGGTACAGCAGACAGACCAAGAAATAGGTGGTATCTTGTACCTTACAGTTCGACAGATAACCAAGAAAAAGGTGGTGTCACTTTCCTTTCAGTATGACATACGGACCAAAATATATGGTGTCACTTACCTTACAGCACGACAGACTGACCAAGAAATCGTTGGCGTCATTTAACTTACAGTGCAACAGACGGACGAAGGAAAAGGGATGTTACTTATCTTACATTACGACAGACGGACAAAGAAAAAGGTGATATCACTTACCTTACTGCATGATAGACGGATCAAGAAATAGGTGTCGTCACTTAATTCACAGTGCGACAGACGGTCCGAGAAATAGGTGGTGTCACTTATCTTACAGTGCGACATATTGACCAGAAAAAGGTGGCGTCACTTACCTTACTGTATGGCAGACGGAACAAGAAATGGATGGTGTCACTTACCTTACAGTACGACAGACGGACCAGTGAATAGCTGGTATCATTTATCTTGCAGTACGATAGACGAACCTCGAAATTTATGGCGTCACTAACCTTACAGCACGACAGACTGACCATGAAATAGTTGGTGTCACTTAACTACAGAAAGACAGACGGACGAAGGAAAAGGATGTCAGGTTTTAAATGATGCTATTGAATTTAAAGACGTTTAACACTTATCTTACATAACGACAGACGGACCAATAAAAAGATGGTGTCACTTACCTTACTGTATGAGAGACGGATAAAGAAATAGGTGTCGTCACTAAATTCACAATGCGACAGACGGTCCGAGAAATAGGTGGTGTCACGTATCTTACAGTGTGACATACTGACCAGAAAAAGGTGGCGTCACTTACCTTACTGTATGGCAGACGGAACAAGAAATGGATGGTGTCACTTACCTTACAGTGCGACAGACGGACCAGTGAATAGCTGGTATCATTTATCTTTTTTTTTTTTTTTTTTTTTTTTTTTTGAAAAATTGTTCTTCTTTCATATTAATTTAAAATCGCATCTTCACTGTAGAGTAATAAGCATGTAAGTAGTTTTTGACTTGGTCACTTGATGGACGTTTATTATTATAGGAAAGTGAGAATAAGAAGTACTTTACAACTAGTAAAATCAAATTAATTACATTGTTTTCTGTACCAGGTTTTCCAAAGATTATATCTGTAATATTGAGTGTTAGTCCTAAAGAACATTTAATATTTATCCAGTTTTCTAATTCATCCCAAATTCTTTTTACAATACTACAGTGATAAAACAAATGTTCTATTGATTCTTCCTCTAAATTACAGAAACTACAGTTTGGATTGGTTTTTATTTTACATTTTACAAGATATTTCTTAGTCCCCATTATTCTGTAAATTATTCTAAATTGGAACCAAATTAATTTTGTATCTTCGGTGCAATTATGGACAATTTTGTAAAAGGTACTCCATTGAAAATTTTCTGGTAGATTAAAGATAGATTGCCATTTTGATTCTGTTTTATTTTTTACTGGTTTATCTTTCATATAAGTGTCATAGATTCTTCTTGAGCCTTTACCATCTTTACAAATAATTTTTATAAATTCTGGTATTATTGGTAGCACAGAATGTGTGGTTTCTAACTCTCTCAATTCTGGCCAAGTTTTTAAAATACTATTTTTTAACCCCAAGAATTTTGTAAAAGGAACGCTAATACCATGAACATCTCTTAGTACATCAAGTTTAATGAATTTACAATCATCATCTAACAGATCTTGTAATATGTAAATTCCTTTATCATAAAACTGATGATAGAATATTGTTTTTTTATCAATAGTAATATTCGGATTATACCATAAAGGATATTCTAGTAAAGTTTTTTGATGTTTTTTAATTATATCATGAAATTCTGTTATTGAGACAAAAAATTCTTTCCAAAATGGATTTGTTATTTCTTTAGCTTTTTTGTTTGTATATCCAGATCCAAGTTGACAAATGTGTTTTATATCACAATTATTAATATGACAAAATACTTTTTTCCAGGTGCATTCACTTGATAGAAGCCGTCTCAGCCATGTTATCTGCAAACTTTTTATAAAATATGTAATATCTATCATACAAAATCCACCATTTGAATAATTTTGAGAAAGTAATTTCCTGGCAATTTTTTCAGGTTTATTTTGCCAAATAAATTTATAGAAAGTATGCTCTAAGTCTTTTATCCATTTCAAACTTGGTTTTGGTAGAACAGTAAATAGATGTATCAGTTTTGGGACAAGTAAAGATTTAATAACAATTATTTTTCCCATGGGAGAGATATTCCTTTTTTTCCAGTGGTTTACTTCTTTCATGATTTTATTAAGCCCATTATCAAAATTATGACTTTCAATATTTTTAAGGTCTGCAGTAAAGATAATGCCTAAAACTTTAAAAGGGCCATTCTCCCAGTGCAGATTATATTCATTACATAACATATCATTTGATTTTGATTTTGAGCCAATCCAAATAGCATCAATAGTATCATTTATCTTGCAGTATGATTGACGAACCTCGAAATAGATGGCGTCACTAACCTTACAGCACGACAGACTGATCAGGAAATAGTTGGTGTCACTTAACTACAGAAAGATAGACGGACGAAGGAAAAGGGATGTTACTTATCTTACATAACGACAGACGGACCAATAAAAAGATGGTGTCACTTACCTTACTGTATGAGAGACGGATAAAGAAATAGGTGTCGTCACTTAACTCACAATACGAGAGACGGACCAAGAAATAGGTGTCGTCACTTAACTCACAGTGCGACAGACGGACAAAGGTGGTGTTACTAACCTTATAGAACGACAGACTGACCAATTAATAGGTGGCATGACTTAATTTACAGAAAGATAAACGGACTATGAAATAGTTGGCGTTACTTATTAAAATTCAAATAAATATTACCAGAGAACGCTTCTGAAATGAATTTATGCGGCTTATGAAAATCAGTTTTGCTGGAAGCATCACTGATGAAGATTTAATTTCCGAAACACGTGTCTGGTGCATGAAAAATTGGTTCAAAATTTTTCTTCAAGAAGATATAGAGTTGGAATACTTCAGTATCATTACCTTACAGTACGACAGATTGAGATTTAGCTGGTATAATTCAAGAAGTAGATAACCTTTAAGTGCGAAAGTCAAACCAAGAAATAGGTGGTGCCACTTACATAACCGTACGACAGACGGACAAAGAAATGGGTGTTTTCACTTAATTTACAGAACGACAGACGGACCATGAAATATCTGGTATTAATTATTTACCTTTCACTGCGACATACTAACCAAGAAATAGATTACCTTTCAGTACGAAAGACACGTACGAATAAATAGATAGTGTCACTGAACAGTGAAACAGACTAACCAAGAAATAGGCGTCGACACTTAACTCAGCCTACTGTGCGACAGACGGACCAAGATAAAGCTGGTATTATTTACCTCACAGTGCGACAGACCGACCAAGAAAAAGATGTTGTCACTTACCTAACAGTAAGACAGACTGACCAAGGAATATGTGATGTCACTGAACTTAAAGCGCGACAGACGGACCAAGATATAGGTGGTGTCACTAAACTTACAGTGCGACAGACAGACCAAGATATAGGTGATGCAACTTACCTTGCAGAACGACAGACGGATCAAGAAATGGGTGGCTTTTAACTTACAGTAAGAAAGACGGACCAAAGAATATGTGGTGTCACTGAACTTATAGTGCGACTGAAGAACCAAGAAATAATCGGCGTCAGTAAACTTACAGTGCGTCAGATATATCAAGAATTAGGTTGCATTACTGAACTTACGGGACGACAGACGGACCAAGATATAGGTTATGCAACTAACCTTACAGAACGACAAACGGACCAAGAAATTAGTGGCATTACTAACAGTAAGAAAGACGGACCAAGAGATTGGCGGTGTCACTGAACATGCTGAACTAGTATACAGTTCGACAGACGGACCAAGATATATGTGGTGTCGCATGCCTTATAGTTAGACAGACTGAGCAAGTAATCACAGGGGTGACACTTACCTTAATTGCAGTACGACAGTCGGATCAAGTAAGGGTTATTCTACTGTCTCCGAGTGCGTAGCCCGAGGAGCAGTTGAATAACCCACTTGTTGCACGGACGTCAATTGTTAGGCCATCAAACAATTATCACCAATGATTGAGTAATTATAGGTCGTCATTCCGAGTAGGAGAAAACTACTCATGGTCAGTAAAAAGATAAGATTTTTTTTACGCATTTTAAAAGTTGATGAAGAAAATAACGGGAAAAATTAAAAGAATTTGATCCAGTATTTGATTAAATGAGAGAAGAGAGGCTATAAAAAACAAAAAGGAAATTGATATTTGAATTTTTCAAACTAAATAGACTAAATAGGAAGCGAATTTTAGCAGTTGCTGTTTAGAATTCCCCTTTACATGTTTTCCGACAAATATTCAAAACTAAGGGAATATTTCGCTATTATTATATATTTGTTTCTGTTTCAAACTATTCAAGGGTACATTGTACTTGTCAGTACATTATTCAATCGAAACCTTAGAGTTTTGTATGTTTTCGTTGGTACAAATGTAGCTGATCCTATGCAGGTTGATACATTTTTAAAAGCGCGGATCTAGAGCGGACAGGGAGGTCAGGAATCCCCCCTTTGGAATTTGCAAAAAAAAAAATGTTTTCCCGTTTTTCCGTATTATCTTTCAAAATCATACGCTGGACCCCTTACACTAACGGGCTGCATCCGCCTCCTGGAAAAATATTGAAATAGTACTTCAAACCTTTAAGGAGGTATTGAACACTTGGACGCCAAATTCAATTTTTCTCAAAATTTCTGAAATTATATATTTCTTGTCTGTCCTTGATTATGCAAACTTACATATGATTCTATCCACAGGAAATTTTTCTATGAGGCTTTGAAATATGCATTAATCGATGTTTTCGTGAATTTCTTGATGACGTCATAATATTGAAAGAGTCATTCCAGTTCTCATAAAGCTATCGGAAATTAATTTTGATTTATCTTCCAAAATCTTCATAAATGTATTGCACTTACATATTGAAAAGAGGAGATTAATTGTGTTTTAAACAAAGGCAGGATATTGGAATAAACGTTGACACTGTTGTTCTAAAAAATGCGATTTCTAGCCAATTGACTGTAGTTGATACTTAATTATTAGAAATCCTGTGGATGAATCTTTGTCAAAAACTAACAAAATTATCAACAATGTCCAGAGGTGATTTCATGATTAAATGAGAAAAATTGAATTTTGGATAAAAATATTACAAAGCATTATATTTTCTAATTTTTCTTTCGAAAATTGTCTATTTTCAATGAAGTGACACCCGCTTTCCTGTAATTTTAATTTATGAACGAATTCACTGTGATGAAGATTGAATTTTCTATTTTATGCATGCAAAGTTTTAATGCGATACGTTTGGTATTAATGTTTTTATTGCATCTTGAATGCAAATGTTTGTGACGCCATTTTCCCCGATTACGTCGAAATGACATCGTGGTTTGCTCGTGGATAAAACTCCCAAAAATCCACAAATTTGAAAATCGCTATAATTTCTTCAAATGACGTCGGAAATTATTCAAACTTCATCAGGATACTCAAATGTGTATATCAATCAGCGTATCAAATGTTTTAAGGAAGTTAAAACTGTGCTTTTGAGAAGACAAATAATGCCGCCGCCATCTTGGTGTTCAAACCCTCCTTAATCGCGGGCTCATTCTTAATAATGAAAAGCGATTTTAGTAATTGTTCTTAAACATGTTAAAGGGAACATTCGTTTCCTTTAATGTCATGCTGTATTTTCAAAACGGGAGGCAATGGATGACAGGTCAGTTACGTACAGTTACATGTGTAACGGCTCATTTGATCATTCAATGATTAGTTCAATCATTAATTCAATCATTGCTTCACAATGAAAAATATTGTACCGTCTGGAAAAGTGTAAATTACCGTCTACAACGTAGACCGTGCAACAAGAAATAGATACTGTAACTTACCTTACAGTACGACAGACGAACTAAGAAATAGCTGGTGACTCGTTAAGCTGTCACAGCCTACCAAAAAAGCTGGTGTTACTAGATAAATTGTTCTTAAAATAAGGGGTATCTCCCTGATTGCACAACTCGGTTCTTAGATGGCTCTTTGGCAACGTCAAACACTATATATCATGTTTATATTTCGCTTTTCGTATATTCTCTAATTGGATTTCCTCTCTTTCGGTCTCGGAGCATCACTAAAGAGACTTTAGATGTTGAAATGTGCATGTCTTGCACTGAATTATTAAGATTAAACATATGTTTCAAAACTGATAATTGAATCACATCACAGACGGACAATAATGAGCTACTGGTGTCGTTTATCTTACAGTAACACAGACATAGAAACTTTGACTTTAAAGTACAACGAACAAACCAAAAATGGTTTATGTTGCTTTTACAGTGCGATGACGGAGCAAGAAATGACAGATGTCCCTTGGCGTGTCCCTTGCCTTACAGTGCGACTATAACTGACCAAGAAAAAGATGGTAATGGACATTTTTCAAGTTAACGTACTTCGGACTTCACACTTTAGGGGTCATATAAAGAAATCAAGCGCGATTTGAAAAGTAAAATCTGAACACACATGGACAAAATTTCAATGGAGAGCTTTTAATTATGTATTTGTACAAATGAAATCAAATAAATACTTCATTGGAAGTATTCAAAGTTCATAAGAATAGAATTTACATTTTGCTTTTGTGATAAAGTCCCTTCGAAATGCCATGTCGGAAGTACGAAGTCCGCGATCGTGAAAAAGGTCTATTACTTACCTTACAGTGCGACAGACTGACCAAGAAATAAATGGTGTCACTTACGTACAGTATGACAGACTGACCCTGAAATAGATGGTGTCACTTACCTTACAGTGCGACAGACTGACCAAGAAATAAATGGCGTCACTTACCTTACAGTGCGAAAGACTGACCAAGAAATAGATGGTGTCGCTTACATTACAGTGTGACAGAATGACCAAGAAATAGATGGTATTACTTCCCTTACAGTGCGATAGACTGACGAAGAAATAGATAGTGTCGCATACATTACAGTTCGACAGACTGACCAAGAAATAGATGGTGTCACTTACCTTACAGTGTGACGGAATGACCAAGAAATAGATGTATTACTTCCCTTACAGTGCGATAGACTGACGAAGAAATAGATAGTGTCGCATACATTACAGTTCGACAGACTGACCAAGAAATAGATGGTGTCACTTACCTTACAGTGTGACGGAATGACCAAGAAATAGATGGTATTACTTCCCTTACAGTGCGATAGACTGACAAAGAAATAGATAGTGTCGCATACATTACAGTTCGACAGACTGACCAAGAAATAGATGGTGTCACTTACCTTAATGTATTTCATACAAGTGACATACGAAGTGACTTACGGTCAGTCAGCCAATTAATGATGTAAACTGTTTAAGATAATTTAAACAGTGTTAAAATTATTATGTTTATAAACAAATAGTATACCTTTACAATGGACATTGTTTCCTTTCTTCATTGTTTTTACGTGACCTCACTGACCTGGATAGTACAACTGACATACGATTTTAAATTCCTCATTATCTCGTTGTTTTGTCATGATATCAATTGACCTCTAAATCATACTACAAAAGACTGATAAATAGAATGTGGAAATAATACAATACTGGGCACCAATCACCAGTTTCTTATCTTTCAACATATAATATACGAAATATATAACGCAGCTATCAGGCTATTTGGGGATTCGTGATACTTTTTAATAATTCCATTTAAATATAACCAAGGGGTTTGGCTTTATGTTGTAGTGTGCTGTACGTGTACAGTTCTTGTCGTAAGGCACGGTCCATTTGATATTCTGGGGGGGGGGGGGGGGGGGCTTGGGGTTTTTTTCGAAAAAAATAATTTTGCTCTCAATTTTGATGAAAAAAATAAATTTGCTTATGGTGTGACAGAAAAAAAAAATCTTGCTCTTACAAATAATCTGAATTTGAAGAATTACCATAAAATTTCGCTAAAGTTCTTGAAAATTTTCCGGCTCGCTTCGCTCGCCGCAGTTTTCAAATTGTATCAAAAAATTTTTGGATCGCTTCGCTCGCCATAGTTTTCTATCAAAACATTATTTACTAATAGCAAACTTCATATATTTGAAGATATCAAAAGTTATACGAGTCAATATCAAAAATTGCAGCCTTTTCTGTCAGTAGACAATTGCCACACTTCTATATAAATTTTATCCTATGATATTGTTCACAATGGAATCTATCACATGAGCACAATTTCTTTGTTCAATAATGAGGAAATCATTTCATTCCGTCCTATAGAAGGTCCATTTTATGGCAAATTTTGCTGTCAACTGGCTTCAGAATTTTCTGAATGACTTCTTTGCAATAAAGTATTGTCAAAATAGTTAACTGCAATTGTGATATTATGAGTCTATTATAATAAACATGTAAAAGATTGAACAAATACGTAAGAAATATTATAAATACTGGTTGCCTTATCTTAAATTTCCTCGAAATAACCTGGACTGTACATCAAGAAAAAAGATTTGTCAATGGTGTAACAAACGCCTTTTTAGTCATATATTTTCACTTTCTGCTTTTTCAAAGTATTCAAAGACCTACTCCTTATCTACTTAATATCTTGTCATTTATTTTCTCAAGTCCACTCTTTTCAAGATAATTTGAAACAAAGATTATACGGTTCCATTAAGGGTTAACTGAACCGTACATTTGTTTCACGTCATTAGTGTTACGTTTATTTTTATCAATTGTATAATACTTAGCATGGTGTACATTTTCCTTGCAAACGTTGATACAACATAATGTTTATGGAAAGTATTACAAAGTCCATGGACAACACTTTATAGAAGTTATTGTAAATTAATGATGAATACATCATTGGTGAAACGGTCAGTGGTGTTATAGTTACACCATTTACAATTTTCGTTACACCAGTGACAAATACAGTATTAATGTGATTGCATCTTCATTGTGTTTTGGAAATGAAGTATTCAAAGGATATAAATGTCATAATGTTGTGTTTAGCATTAAACGTATGTAGGTTATATCTATTTAAAGAGAGCCAGTTTCATGATAATGCTAGTTGTGTTATACCACTGACAGACCGAGTAACACCATTGACATATTGCCATTTTTTCTGGATTTTGTCTTCTACGTCATAAATGAAAATTATAATTTTTAAGTGAAATACGATCAATAGTATGCTATGTGTTCATCAAAGTATCAACATCAAAGTTTCCGAGAATTTAACTTCTAAAAAGCATTATGTTTTGAATCCTAATACACCAATGACTATCACATCATTCGAGAACAAAAAATAATTCTGAGATGAATGGAATGAAATCGCGTAAAGAATAGATATTTAGGGAGAAGGTGATCTTCACAAAGACCCCTTGTAACATCCACAAAAAATAAACACGTTAACACTACAATTTGACGGCACACAAGGAACAAACACACACTAAAATTATGAAAATAGAAGAAAAGGAAAGACAAATAATTCATGAACCTAAACATCATTAAAATAAAGAGATTTCATGTTTACTTAGGTGGCAATATCACACATATCAAACATTCATGTAAATGACCATAGTGGACACCAAAAGCATGTTCCAGTTAATAGGGTGGCACCGGTGTTATACACGTGAAGTGGTACTCTTATATGAATAAAGAATGTTGTTACGTGTGGTTTACAAGTATACCGTAGTAATTTAAATTCAACGAAAGTAATATGAAAGAATAGGTATGAGAGCACCGAACAGAACGGTTATAAATAATCTACACAACAAAAATACCTTACGGTATTTTCACTCATCGGAGTCTGAAGTTTATAACCATTATTGTCTTAGCCATTTTTACTCTTTGGGTCTTTCTTACTGTTTACAGAAGAAAAAATAAAAGACCAGATAGTAACTTCTATGACCTCAGTTTTCAAATTTAGTGCAAAAGACGTGCACACCCAGAATATCAAATACTTGTCAGTGTTGATCAATTCAAATAATTCCTGACAGATTTTGTTTCGGTTATTTTGAAGATAATTCTGTTTTCTCAAACCAAGTAGATAACTGACATGAAAATGCAAAAAAAAAAAAACCAATTCATATAAACAAACATTATATTCTAAATTGCAGCAAAAATACTTTGTATTGGGGTAATTACTTTTCCAAAATTGGTGGCCGACACTAAAACTTCAAGTGTACCTACCAAAAACGAAATCAGGTACATTGTTTTATATTTTTGCTCACTATCTTAGTCCATTGCAGAAAAAAAGTATTGAAAACTTGGCTAAAATGATGGACAGACGGACATACAGACTGACATACAGAGAGTAAGATAATAGTCCCTCTCGGGTTTGTCAGTAGGAGGCTTATGAATTAAAACTGTTTCCTAATTGGAATTGTTACATTTTGAATTTACAATTCAAAATATCAGGAGAACAATTTTGGTTATAAGAACACCTAAACTTAAGTCAATGGTGTTACAACTTGAATCATTGGTGTCACAAATTTTAGTATTTGAAAATTTATAGTCTCATGTAGACATTACTTAGGATTTAAAAATACAACAATTCAATTGTTTCTTTTTCCTCATACCAACACTTTTATTTTGTAATTTTCTTTCTGTACCTCGAATATATTTCATCTTTAATATGACTTTGTCAGTGGTGTCATATTTCTTGTAATTGGTGTTACACTGCTTACAGAAAATAGAAAATATAGCTTAATATAGATCACTTTCTTCCATTTTACTGCAAATAATCTTAAAAATGGACATTTTGTACATTATGAACAAGTGTGATATGTCCCTTTTGTATTTAAAAGCATGAAAAACATGAGATAAATTACGATGTCAGTGGAGTAACAAAATTGTCATTGGTGTAATCGTCAGAATCACTGGTGTAACGAGGGTTATATTTTGAATAACTTCCGTAAAAATTCTGATATCTGATTTATTTTCATTGTTGAGAAAAGAATCTAATTCATTTTATACAAAATGAGGAACACCAATTCTAAGGAATATATCGGTTCCAATTTAAACTCATTAAATATCTTGTAGCTTCATGCATTTGTCCATATTTTGAGTTTGGATGAGCATAGAAATTTAAACTGATCATGAAAAATTAGCAGGAATAAAAGAAATAGATAGATTTATAAGCCGTTCACTTGATTACAAAGTTCCTTTTGTGCTGTTTGCATCAGAAGTCGAAATAATGGTATTAAAGCATACGTTACACTACTGACAAGTTTTTCCTAGTTGACATACTTTACGATTCTTAAAACTCTATTTTTCATGCTTATTTGGTTGCAAATGATATTGATTTGAATTTGTGGTTACTTGTTTTTATTGTCATCGAAAAATTATTTGAAAATCAGACGATATTTTTCTGATTTTTCATGCTTCAGATTTGGCTGCAATTTTTGATAATGACCCATACATGTATGTGAATGGAAAGGGGCTAAATATATTATAAATATTTATGTATTGCTATTTTTCCATGTTGCATGTATCCCATAGAGTCTAACTTTATGTTCTTGTAAGCTTGGAAGGAGAACTTCAATTAACTTACCATTTTTAGCAACATTTAAAAATTTGTCTAGGAGACCTTCCCCTCAGACCCTTTTATACATGTTATATACATGTACCTTATATAAAATATTGAGAATTGTATTGTAAAAATCTTTTATCTCTCTGTTTAAAAGTGAATTGCCTTGAATAAGAATAAATTAATATATTAATATTTAGAGTTTTGAGTAAAAATATCAATAATTTCTATTGATAAAACACAAACATTCTTAATATGCGCATCACCTTGTTAAAAAAAATTTCCTTGCTCCAACTTTGCAAGAAAAAAATAATTTTGTCCCGGTCCGGAGCGAAAAAAATAATCTTGCTCCGACAAAAAACCCAAGCCCCCCCCCCCCCCTGAATATCAAATGGACCATGCCTAAGTTGAACTTGGCGGGAATGTTGGCATAAAAGAAGATACGAATATGCGTGATGATGACGCTGCGGGCCGTAGATAAGTAGACGAAGAAAGCCGTAATCCCAAGTTCGTAAGAACAAAACTAAAACGGCAAATCTGATCTCTGATGATGTCGATGGCGTGATCGTAAAATAGACAAAATGTGAATGGAGTTTTAACTTTTGATTCCGAAAATAGAGTGGTGTTGTTGGTTTGAACGTTCAGCTCCAACTGACGATATAAAACATTGGAAATGTAAACAATGGTAAAACAAATGACATGAAACAATCGAACGAATAACAATTACACAAGACGCATAGAAAAGTTTACATACGGGGAATAAAGAGATTAACAGAATAATACATGGATTACGCTGGACACGAGAGTTGATGCCGTAGGGACGCAGAATATTTATACGTGTCAAGACATGAAACCACGGAAGCGTATTAGTGCCAGATTGACACTCTTTTTTATTTATTTTCTATACTTTTTTCTGTAAATTTTACACTTTTTTCTTTAAATTTTATACTTTTTTCTGTAAATTTTACACATTAATGTGTAAATTTTACACTTTTTTCTGTAAATTTTATACTTTTTTCTGTAAATTTTATACTTTTTTCTGTAAATTTTACACTTTTTAGCTCACCTGAGCCATAGGCTCAAGTGAGCTATTGTCATAGTGTTGCGTCTGTCGTCCGTCGTCCGTCGTCGTCGTCGTCGTCGTCGTCCGTCGTCGTCCGTCGTCGTCCGTCGTCGTAAACTTTTCACATTTTAAACTTCTTCTCCAGAATGGCTGAAGGGATTTTGATGAAACTTGGTAGGTATGAAGTACTCATGGTCCCCTACAAGTGTTGTTGTTTTTCGTCCGGATCTGTCAACAGGTGGCGCCACCACAGCCAAAAGTAGGTCACGGGGGGTACCCTCCTTTGACAAACTTCTTCTTCAGAACCGAAGCATGTATCGACAAACCGAAAGCATCAGGATGATCTAGAGAGATGTCTTAAGAAGTGTTGTTATTTTTGGTTCCACTTCGAAGTCAAATTTTTGACGCGTTTTTGACGTCTTTTCGGACTTAGTCAGAAATGCACATTTTTGCACTATTTCTTTAAATAACTCAATAAGTGTATGATTTTACACACTCATTTACTACATATTTATCATATTTAACTTACTTAATGCTTTGATATGTATTTTATGCTTAAATTTTATTTTTTTGATTTTTTATGAATTTTTTTCTTATGTAAAAAGGAAGGGGGGGGGGGGTGATTTTCATACATTTTCTGCTTCTTTTCTATAACCACTCTTCAGATTGTCATGACAATTTGTAGGTATGAGGTACTCATGCATGGTACCCTACAAGTGAAAGAATTTTGTCAAGATATCCACTTTTGGATTTTTAAGGAATATTTTTTTAAGATTGTACATAGGTATAATGTATGTTTTCCATGCCCAATGGACCCATGGGGAGTGGCTTCAAACCCCGGCGGGACCCCAACAAAAATTTTTTCCCCTTTTTAGCTCACCTGAGCCATAGGCTCAAGTGAGCTTTTGTCATAGTGTTGCGTCTGTCGTCCGTCGTCCGTCGTCGTCGTCGTCGTCGTCCGTCGTCGTCCGTCGTCGTAAACTTTTCACATTTTAAACTTCTTCTCCAGAATGGCTGAAAGGATTTTGATGAAACTTGGTAGGTATGAAGTACTCATGGTCCCCTACAAGTGTTGTTGTTTTTCGTCCGGATCTGTCAACAGGTGGCGCCACCACAGCCAAAAGTAGGTCACGGGGGGTACCCTCCTTTGACAAACTTCTTCTTCAGAACCGAAGCATGTATCGACAAACCGAAAGCATCAGGATGATCTAGAGAGATGTCTTAAGAAGTGTTGTTATTTTTGGTTCCACTTCGAAGTCAAATTTTTGACGCGTTTTTGACGTCTTTTCGGACTTAGTCAGAAATGCACATTTTTGCACTATTTCTTTAAATAACTCAATAAGTGTATGATTTTACACACTCATTTACTACATATTTATCATATTTAACTTACTTAATGCTTTGATATGTATTTTATGCTTAAATTTTATTTTTTTGATTTTTTATGAATTTTTTTCTTATGTAAAAAGGAAGGGGGGGGGGGTGATTTTCATACATTTTCTGCTTCTTTTCTATAACCACTCTTCAGATTGTCATGACAATTTGTAGGTATGAGGTACTCATGCATGGTACCCTACAAGTGAAAGAATTTTGTCAAGATATCCACTTTTGGATTTTTAAGGAATATTTTTTTAAGATTGTACATAGGTATAATGTATGTTTTCCATGCCCAATGGACCCATGGGGAGTGGCTTCAAACCCCGGCGGGACCCCAACAAAAATTTTTTCCCCTTTTTAGCTCACCTGAGCCATAGGCTCAAGTGAGCTTTTGTCATAGTGTTGCGTCTGTCGTCCGTCGTCCGTCGTCGTCGTCGTCGTCGTCCGTCGTCGTCCGTCGTCGTAAACTTTTCACATTTTAAACTTCTTCTCCAGAATGGCTGAAAGGATTTTGATGAAACTTGGTAGGTATGAAGTACTCATGGTCCCCTACAAGTGTTGTTGTTTTTCGTCCGGATCTGTCAACAGGTGGCGCCACCACAGCCAAAAGTAGGTCACGGGGGGTACCCTCCTTTGACAAACTTCTTCTTCAGAACCGAAGCATGTATCGACAAACCGAAAGCATCAGGATGATCTAGAGAGATGTCTTAAGAAGTGTTGTTATTTTTGGTTCCACTTCGAAGTCAAATTTTTGACGCGTTTTTGACGTCTTTTCGGACTTAGTCAGAAATGCACATTTTTGCACTATTTCTTTAAATAACTCAATAAGTGTATGATTTTACACACTCATTTACTACATATTTATCATATTTAACTTACTTAATGCTTTGATATGTATTTTATGCTTAAATTTTATTTTTTTGATTTTTTATGAATTTTTTTCTTATGTAAAAAGGAAGGGGGGGGGGGTGATTTTCATACATTTTCTGCTTCTTTTCTATAACCACTCTTCAGATTGTCATGACAATTTGTAGGTATGAGGTACTCATGCATGGTACCCTACAAGTGAAAGAATTTTGTCAAGATATCCACTTTTGGATTTTTAAGGAATATTTTTTTAAGATTGTACATAGGTATAATGTATGTTTTCCATGCCCAATGGACCCATGGGGAGTGGCTTCAAACCCCGGCGGGACCCCAACAAAAATTTTTTCCCCTTTTTAGCTCACCTGAGCCATAGGCTCAAGTGAGCTTTTGTCATAGTGTTGCGTCTGTCGTCCGTCGTCCGTCGTCGTCGTCGTCGTCGTCCGTCGTCGTCCGTCGTCGTAAACTTTTCACATTTTAAACTTCTTCTCCAGAATGGCTGAAAGGATTTTGATGAAACTTGGTAGGTATGAAGTACTCATGGTCCCCTACAAGTGTTGTTGTTTTTCGTCCGGATCTGTCAACAGGTGGCGCCACCACAGCCAAAAGTAGGTCACGGGGGGTACCCTCCTTTGACAAACTTCTTCTTCAGAACCGAAGCATGTATCGACAAACCGAAAGCATCAGGATGATCTAGAGAGATGTCTTAAGAAGTGTTGTTATTTTTGGTTCCACTTCGAAGTCAAATTTTTGACGCGTTTTTGACGTCTTTTCGGACTTAGTCAGAAATGCACATTTTTGCACTATTTCTTTAAATAACTCAATAAGTGTATGATTTTACACACTCATTTACTACATATTTATCATATTTAACTTACTTAATGCTTTGATATGTATTTTATGCTTAAATTTTATTTTTTTGATTTTTTATGAATTTTTTTCTTATGTAAAAAGGAAGGGGGGGGGTGATTTTCATACATTTTCTGCTTCTTTTCTATAACCACTCTTCAGATTGTCATGACAATTTGTAGGTATGAGGTACTCATGCATGGTACCCTACAAGTGAAAGAATTTTGTCAAGATATCCACTTTTGGATTTTTAAGGAATATTTTTTTAAGATTGTACATAGGTATAATGTATGTTTTCCATGCCCAATGGACCCATGGGGAGTGGCTTCAAACCCCGGCGGGACCCCAACAAAAATTTTTTCCCCTTTTTAGCTCACCTGAGCCATAGGCTCAAGTGAGCTTTTGTCATAGTGTTGCGTCTGTCGTCCGTCGTCCGTCGTCGTCGTCGTCGTCGTCCGTCGTCGTCCGTCGTCGTAAACTTTTCACATTTTAAACTTCTTCTCCAGAATGGCTGAAAGGATTTTGATGAAACTTGGTAGGTATGAAGTACTCATGGTCCCCTACAAGTGTTGTTGTTTTTCGTCCGGATCTGTCAACAGGTGGCGCCACCACAGCCAAAAGTAGGTCACGGGGGGTACCCTCCTTTGACAAACTTCTTCTTCAGAACCGAAGCATGTATCGACAAACCGAAAGCATCAGGATGATCTAGAGAGATGTCTTAAGAAGTGTTGTTATTTTTGGTTCCACTTCGAAGTCAAATTTTTGACGCGTTTTTGACGTCTTTTCGGACTTAGTCAGAAATGCACATTTTTGCACTATTTCTTTAAATAACTCAATAAGTGTATGATTTTACACACTCATTTACTACATATTTATCATATTTAACTTACTTAATGCTTTGATATGTATTTTATGCTTAAATTTTATTTTTTTGATTTTTTATGAATTTTTTTCTTATGTAAAAAGGAAGGGGGGGGGGTGATTTTCATACATTTTCTGCTTCTTTTCTATAACCACTCTTCAGATTGTCATGACAATTTGTAGGTATGAGGTACTCATGCATGGTACCCTACAAGTGAAAGAATTTTGTCAAGATATCCACTTTTGGATTTTTAAGGAATATTTTTTTAAGATTGTACATAGGTATAATGTATGTTTTCCATGCCCAATGGACCCATGGGGAGTGGCTTCAAACCCCGGCGGGACCCCAACAAAAATTTTTTCCCCTTTTTAGCTCACCTGAGCCATAGGCTCAAGTGAGCTTTTGTCATAGTGTTGCGTCTGTCGTCCGTCGTCCGTCGTCGTCGTCGTCGTCGTCCGTCGTCGTCCGTCGTCGTAAACTTTTCACATTTTAAACTTCTTCTCCAGAATGGCTGAAAGGATTTTGATGAAACTTGGTAGGTATGAAGTACTCATGGTCCCCTACAAGTGTTGTTGTTTTTCGTCCGGATCTGTCAACAGGTGGCGCCACCACAGCCAAAAGTAGGTCACGGGGGGTACCCTCCTTTGACAAACTTCTTCTTCAGAACCGAAGCATGTATCGACAAACCGAAAGCATCAGGATGATCTAGAGAGATGTCTTAAGAAGTGTTGTTATTTTTGGTTCCACTTCGAAGTCAAATTTTTGACGCGTTTTTGACGTCTTTTCGGACTTAGTCAGAAATGCACATTTTTGCACTATTTCTTTAAATAACTCAATAAGTGTATGATTTTACACACTCATTTACTACATATTTATCATATTTAACTTACTTAATGCTTTGATATGTATTTTATGCTTAAATTTTATTTTTTTGATTTTTTATGAATTTTTTTCTTATGTAAAAAGGAAGGGGGGGGGGGTGATTTTCATACATTTTCTGCTTCTTTTCTATAACCACTCTTCAGATTGTCATGACAATTTGTAGGTATGAGGTACTCATGCATGGTACCCTACAAGTGAAAGAATTTTGTCAAGATATCCACTTTTGGATTTTTAAGGAATATTTTTTTAAGATTGTACATAGGTATAATGTATGTTTTCCATGCCCAATGGACCCATGGGGAGTGGCTTCAAACCCCGGCGGGACCCCAACAAAAATTTTTTCCCCTTTTTAGCTCACCTGAGCCATAGGCTCAAGTGAGCTTTTGTCATAGTGTTGCGTCTGTCGTCCGTCGTCCGTCGTCGTCGTCGTCGTCGTCCGTCGTCGTCCGTCGTCGTAAACTTTTCACATTTTAAACTTCTTCTCCAGAATGGCTGAAAGGATTTTGATGAAACTTGGTAGGTATGAAGTACTCATGGTCCCCTACAAGTGTTGTTGTTTTTCGTCCGGATCTGTCAACAGGTGGCGCCACCACAGCCAAAAGTAGGTCACGGGGGGTACCCTCCTTTGACAAACTTCTTCTTCAGAACCGAAGCATGTATCGACAAACCGAAAGCATCAGGATGATCTAGAGAGATGTCTTAAGAAGTGTTGTTATTTTTGGTTCCACTTCGAAGTCAAATTTTTGACGCGTTTTTGACGTCTTTTCGGACTTAGTCAGAAATGCACATTTTTGCACTATTTCTTTAAATAACTCAATAAGTGTATGATTTTACACACTCATTTACTACATATTTATCATATTTAACTTACTTAATGCTTTGATATGTATTTTATGCTTAAATTTTATTTTTTTGATTTTTTATGAATTTTTTTCTTATGTAAAAAGGAAGGGGGGGGGTGATTTTCATACATTTTCTGCTTCTTTTCTATAACCACTCTTCAGATTGTCATGACAATTTGTAGGTATGAGGTACTCATGCATGGTACCCTACAAGTGAAAGAATTTTGTCAAGATATCCACTTTTGGATTTTTAAGGAATATTTTTTTAAGATTGTACATAGGTATAATGTATGTTTTCCATGCCCAATGGACCCATGGGGAGTGGCTTCAAACCCCGGCGGGACCCCAACAAAAATTTTTTCCCCTTTTTAGCTCACCTGAGCCATAGGTTACAGCTGATAATTCAACAAGTGACACATGCTCCAATGTCTTATTGATTGACCTTTCATGTGATATGATTCAATTATTTAAATTCTTTATACTTGTTTAGAATTTTATTTTTAAAGTCGGGAACAAGCCATTTTTTGCCGTGTAGGATCCAGATCCCAGTTATTTTTCAAGTACTTTCTTACCAAAAATAGGAGAAAAACTCTCAATTCGCACCGGCTTAAACACATTGACACTA
>AP027109.1:21023232-21035732 GCA_028142955.1 Pinctada fucata
AAATTTTACACTTTTTTCTGTAAATTTTACACTTTTTTCTGTAAATGTTACACTTTTTCTGTAAATTTTATACTTTTTTCTGTAAATTTTACACTTTTTTCTGTAAATTTTACACATTAATTTTTAAAATTTACACATTAAGGTGGCTCAATAATCCAAGAATTCTTTGTCAGAGGAGAAAAAAATATTCTGTTTATTCAACATTGATATCTGATAATTTATATTTGTGCTTAAGATTTCATATCATCGACTATTTGACTGACCAGTGGTCCTCTGAATATACATATGTAAACCAACGCCGGGATATGTCGCAAAACAATAAATTTTGATAGATAAAAACATGATATATGGATAATAATACCAGATTGAAACCATTCTTGTGATAATTTTCACCATAATATCATCAAATATGTATATTTCTTTATAGATAATGCTTTCAAAGAGTGAAATAGCTAAAACTGTTCCAGAAAAGTACATTTTGGGTACCCCCCACCCCAAAATGAGAATCTAAAAAAAAGTACTCAGTACCCTTATTTGACATCAAAGTGATAAGAAGTCTTTGTCAGAAGTTATTTTCTTTTACATATTTCTCAACGACAAACTCTTTTCTTCGAAAAGAAATATAAAAAAGTACATGTTATCGTTCATTCTGATTTAAAATATTTGGTTGTCATAGTAACGGTTTTGTAACAATTTGCAACAAGTCAAATTAAAATGCCCTGTTCCCTTAGTTGACGTTATAACGATGAAAATATTTGTTAAAAATTGTTATAATTGACATATTTTTCAAGATCAGACTCTAATCTTTTAACAAAAGTACAAGACATTCCGTTTACCTCGTTTCCATATTGTAAAAATCTACTTGGTTTATACCGGACGGACGACAGACGACGGACGGACGGCGAGCTATGACAATAGCTCAGGTGAGCTAAAAATCAGACACTTCGAGTCGAGATTATTCTTTCCCAACATTCAGTGGAAGTTTCAAATTCTGATACAAGGAAGAATACTTACACAATTATCATTTATCATCGAAATCAAATAAGAATAAACAAGTTTACAAATGATTTGTCGAAAAAAATAAACAAGAAAAGGAAAGTAACATGTGTACTTCTAAATATCCTTGGCAAAGCGTTATTCGACCTTTTCTTTTATAAACTCACCTTTCATGTTTTGTTAGTGTCAGTTAAATGAGTTTTGTCAAATAAAGTTAAAAAAAGTCAAAGTTTAAAAAAATGTTTTGTTCAAAATTTCATATCTAATTCCATTAATCTATTTAGAGAAACGGAAATATATATAAAAGAAATAGAACTAAAGTAAACGGAACCGTTTTTAAACATTTTGACGTTCAAGGTCAATAAGTGGACGTCAATCACCTCCCTCGTTCTCGATCATGCGTGCAGTTATCTGTGAAATGGATATATCTTTGAACAAAGCAGGCTTAAAACTAAAATTCATTCGCTTAAATCTTTCAAATAGGGAAACTTTATTCCATAACATCTTGTTGCAAAGTACGAAAGTTGACAAAATTGAAGAAAAAATCTTTAAACCAAAGATTATTAGAGAAACCAAACTTGAAATATCTTATCTATGATATCGCTAAAATCTCCAAGAAATATCTTATTTTATCATTAACTTAAGTTTACCTTCTTGAATTTGTTCAAAGGCAACAGGCGGTTGAATTTCCGCCGATGACGTTCTAAAAACGATACGTTTACGGCGTTAGCCAGGGTGTCTCTTTTACGGGATATTTTTGTATATATAAATTAAACGATACATTTGACTAAATAATAATTACACTCAGATTGTAGATGATAATTTTCTGTTTCCATCGATACCAAACATGTCGAAATCCGTCAAGAAACAAGCGAATTACGGAGGAGTTTGAAGGCCGAAAACTAAAAAAGGCCACATATAAAAGTACTGCACTCGATATATGATGACGTCAAACGATTATTGAGCCTCCTTAATGTGTAAATTTTACACTTTTCTCTTTAAATTTTATACTTTTTTTTCTGTAAATTTTACGCTTTTTTCTGTAAATTTTACACTTTACACTTTTTTCTGTAAATTTTACAATTAAATGTGTAAATTTTACACTTTATTTCTGTAGTCTTTTATCACAAAAAGTATCGCGATGATGCATTCGGAGAACTGTGTAGGGCATTGCCAAGATCCTTAGGTTATATATAAATTCAACTATGTAAGCGAACGTTGCTGATTTATGCAAACAGAATGACAGGTGTTAATCTTGTTGAAAATATTAATTTTCTTTCTTTATAAACCAGTGATGATCGCCTTACGATGTGAATTTGGATGTAAAATCAGGAAAACAACTGAATTTTGGGTTGAAATGTTGAAACGATCCGAAATCAAAGTGGTTGCCAGCAATCTGCGATTGTTGACCGACATTGTTTAATAAGCGAAAGATCAAAACCAGTCAGAACTAGCCATTTTCAGAGCAATACATTTACATCTGGTTCCAATATAGTTTTCGCGCACTGTTCCGTTGGCGAAAAAAGTCCATGTATGCGCGTCATGCTTATGTTGAAGTCATTAGACTTTTAAAGCAGTTTACATAAATAAATCTATCCCCGACGCAGTTCGAGATAGATTCTGTTATTTCGGGCCGACATATTTCGTGGCTTTTTTGATTTATTCCCCTTTGCACGTAAGTAAAATATGAGCTATCTACCTGACCTAAACGCACTAGGCGACCTCTTACAAGAGTGCACGCCCACTACGTCACCAATCTTGACGTCATATGATTTTCGCGCCACACTTTTCAGGTTCGTCTGCAAGGTAAGGTAACGAATTTATTTGCTCGTGAATTGTTTCAGTTTTTAGTCTGTAATCTTCACCATTATTAGTTATTCAATCAAAATGTTATATCTCAATGTAACGTACATAATCTGCTTCGCAGTATTTTGCTTTAATTCGGAAATAAATAAAATGCATTGATTTCTGTAACATCCAAGCACTGTAATCTAATAATCTTTCCGTTTTCATTTTGTACATGCATGATACAAACGAAACACACGTAACATCCCATCCTTTTCTAGTAAATAACAACAAGAAAACCTGTACCAATCTTCATAATATCCATCGTTCTAATAAGCTTTGAACTTATATTTTACATTTAACACCTGTTCGGAGTTCACCAGCCCCCAACGCATTTCCCCTGGAGACAGCCGATTGGTATCCATGTCAACGAACGAACTCTTCGGCGTTCCAGTCTCCCATCATTAATTATTATTGCATCGCCAATTTAATTGGCTGTCACCATTCCAAGGTAGGAGAGCATTTACAGAATTCAAAGTACATATCTTTTATTCTATATATCAGGAAAGCAAACACGCATGTGAAAGAAATTGCTAAACAATACTGTCAATAGACTGAAAAGTAATTACAACAAAGCTATGCCATGGAATATAACCTTTCTAGTAGTATGTAATTGTACAATTTATTTAGAATATAGATAGAAGATGAGAATGTATGAAGATATTTAAAATATATGATGTAACAGAGCTACTCTATCTGGGGTCTAGAATATTTTTTTTTTCAAAATCTAATTGCCACAGGCAACTTGAGGCTTAAAACACTTGCCCGACCCAAAAAATCACTTGACCCAATAACGGGTCTTATACTGAAACTTGTTGAATTCTAGAATATTTAGTAAATGGAGTGCTTGATTCTTCAGAATATTAAAATTAAAATCCTTTCTGTAGAATAAGAAACGGAAGAAATATGAATAATAATAAAAAAAAAAAAAAAAAATGTTCAACAAGTCTCCTTGCCCACGGGCAAGTGAGCACCCGCTTTGTACTTTCCCGACCGAACTTTTCACTTGCCGCGTGCAACGGAAAATTGGAATTCTAGAGCCCTGGACTCGTATATTTAGAATACTTGAAGTAATCAAACGTCAATGAACAATTATATCTAGCCAGTTAAAAAAAATTAAATAAATAAATAAATAGATAAATAATTGAATAAAAAAACAAAACAAAAAATAGAGAAATACTAGATAATTAAATAAATGATGAAATAAATAACCATCATGAGACAGAACATATCATTTATTATTTATTTACTGAATGCGCACATGTCCATTGCGAATATGTGTTCAAGCCAAAATTCATATTGTCGAATGAAGTATCTGAATTTGAATAAAAAGCCAAAGAGTTAAGATATATGCATGTCATTGTTTAAAGACTTGATTTCTAAACGAGGCAGAAAACAAGACGACGAATTCGGTCTTTTCGATTTTACAGTTCTACGTTCGATTTGTGCAGGTATCTGACGTAAAAGCATTGTGACGTCATTAAATTCCTTTGAAAACGTCATATATGTAACCCTGTTTCCCTGAATTTCATGCTAGTTTCCATAGATTTTGATGACGTCACAATGCGATGACGTCAGATACCTGCACAAATGGGAAGTAACTCTGTATTTCGAAAAGACCGAATACAAGTGCTGCCTTCAAACGCCGTAACGATTTTGAAATCTAATATGGCATCTAATACCCTACCTCCGACAAAAATTGATAATATTAAATAACGACCCAATTAAAACTTTGAAAGATCACCTTTGAGAAAGTAATACTTATAGCCCACTAAATTCCCCTTTAATATGGTTATAGCACTAGATCCAGTACCACAGTAGCTACATGGTGTACAAAAAAGGGGGTTGTCAACATTATACTACGGTAAAAAAATAAATAAATAAATAAATAAATAAATAAATAAGTAAAAAAATAAAAATAAAAGGGGGGGGGAAATTAGTTTCTAGATCCACTGTCATATTCTCAAAACCACAATATAACTTAGTGAACACCTATCGGGGGGGGGGGGGCACTTAAAAGTCGTCTTACCGACTTACGACATATTACTATAAATATTTCAGGCAAAACCGTTAATATACATAATAACAAGTACGCAATCTAGGTACCATTTACTAGTTATAACTTTTCTAAATATGAGCCGCGAGTTAAACTCGCAAAGTAATAAAATTTAAAACCCTCAAAAAAAAAAAAAAAAAAAAAAAAAATATCAGGGCTCTTGCTCTGCCTCATTTTGGGCCATATTTGGCTCCATTCCCAATGCAAAATAGTATTTCTCCCCCTACTCTTGTTTACTTTTTCCCATATTAAAAAAAAAAAATAAATAAATAAATAAAAAAATAAATAAAATAAATAAAAATATAAATAAATAAAATCAAATGAAAAGGCATCTAAATCTATTCATATTTTTTCTCAATTTTTGAGAAAATGCCGCTATTCTTCCCTAACTCTACGGCCCCTGGCAGTCCCCAAAATGGATGTAAGAGCTCTTGATATTATATTTTCACCGGGAATTTTCCTCCCGTTTTGGGGCCGTTATTCGGCCCCATTCCCAATGAAAATACACATAGATGGAATTATCACCAATATTGCCAAATTCCCTTGTTCAAAAGTATCAAATTTACCTGTGATTTGCTACAATTTTCGTAATCAATACTGATCAGAAGTAATTAAATCAAATTAAAAAGAAAATTATCAACATTTAATATTCCGATTCTTTGATCCAGCCACTTATTCCCAAAAGTGTTCCCAAACGTCGTATATTTCCCCAATCGCACGGGCCGCGACCCTATTCCCAAATTTAAATACTTGGAAAAAATCCCTTAATAAAATAAAACGAAATATAATAAGTAGAAATGAAATAAATCAGTAAAATTAGTCGCATCTTCTGTGCTTTACTTAAAATTGTCGGACTCGGGATCATAACCCAAGTTACCCAGTATCCTTCTCGTGTTATTTATGATACGGAAGAGTTCCAACTCTATATCTTCTCGGAGAAAATTTCAAACCATTTTTTTTTTTAAACCAGACACGTTAACGTCTGTTTTCACCTATCTCATCAGGGTTACTCAATCTTTCGTACTGTTTGACAAAATATCCTTCCTACCATTTCGAATAGACGGAGCTGTCTGACTTTCGTACGAAAACGTTTATTGTTATTTATTCAAACCTAGTATAAATAAATGAATAAATAAATAAATAGATAGATAAATTAATTAACAATCAAGTAAATAAATAAATTATGTTAATCGTTCGAAACACGATCTCACCCTTAGCACTATGGTTTGGACCTGTGAGTGTCATGAATATGATTTATAAATCAACTTAATCCGTACAATTTCATGCTTAAAACACCCTTCTACATCCAGATTTAGTTCCCGCAGATGCCAATATTCACATTCCATTCGCATAAAAGTTCAACGTATATGCCTGTAGACACGTCTATTCTATATATAATTCTATAGACGTACACGTATATGTCACCAGCAATCATAGAAAAGTGTATAAATAACATGTTCAATTGTTTATTATATATTCACCAAATGTCCTTTTCTGATATCAAACTAGAATGTATACATATGGTCAAGCGATTTTTTATGACATGATTCATTGCAGTCTATTAAAATATCAATTGACATGAATAAACCCTACACAAATTTGGAGCCGCTCATTTTGGCAAGGGCAAATTAAAGCTCTGTAGTATTGTAGATGGCGCCAGGAAAACTGCTGTTTGGCAAGAAGTACATGTACTACTGACGAGGATTAAAATATATCTGAAACACGTGTCTAGTTCAACAAAATTTGTACAATGGAACATCTATTTCAACATTGACATCTGTATGTATTGTGCAAATTGCATGAAACTTAACAAGAAAGTAATTATTATGTATGTAACCTTGTCAGGCACATAAAAATGCCCTTTACTTTGATGTAAACCAACAAATAAACTTTTTACAGTCTAGTAAACCAGTCAAACTTGCAATCATTTCAGTACGGCTATTACGGAAATAATTTTCATGCATTGGCGTTAAGTAAACGGTTTCGAATGTTCGATCGAAACATAGTTCAGATTTCACAGACTTATGAGTATTTAGTTTTATTATACAACTGAGATGTTAATATGTTAAATTGTCTTTAAATTCTGTTTTACTTCATGTATTTTACCAATGATCGTGCTTTGGCATTACTTTGTTCAGTTGGAACAATTTTCTCATGTTAATTTATTGAAATTCAATGCACTCGATATGTGCACTTATGCTTTGTTTTCCAAAGTGGTAAAATGGATGACAAACGGATCGATCTTGACTGTTAGTCAATGGTCTGTCTTGCTAAGTCTCGGATATTACTTCATCATAGGTTCTCATTCTAAACACCCTTAAAATCCCTAAATAATATACTGAGCTCGTCAAAAGGCCTGTTAAATCAATGAGGGGCGGCGGCTGACCCAGTAATGCCCTATATAGCTTCGCCACTCATTATATTGTACGGGTATCACCTATTTGTGTTCGTGGCGGCCTCGTGGCTCGATTCCGATCCACGATGCGTGGCACTTGCGCTATAAGGCACATTACTGGCTAACGTGAACTATCATGCCAATGCGCTTTGGCGCGGTTGCGCTTTGGCGCGGTTTTCCGGTCAATCGCATTGCGCCATCTATAAATAGGGGACTTACGCCTTATGCCCGTATTTACAATTTCGGCATCTGGCATTTAACGATTTAAACTCTGAACAAATTTACATTGGCCGCGGTTTTTCCGGGCTGATTTGAAATGTCTGCATTTGTCAGCATTTGAAACGTCTGCATTTGTCTGATTTGAAACGTCTGCA
The DNA here is from genome assembly GCA_028142955.1 of Pinctada fucata. Taxonomy (NCBI): domain Eukaryota; kingdom Metazoa; phylum Mollusca; class Bivalvia; order Pterioida; family Pteriidae; genus Pinctada; species Pinctada fucata. Next base: position 21,030,899 of record AP027109.1, read on the forward strand.
TTTGTCAGCATTTGAAAACGTCTGCATTTGTCTGTATTTGAAATTTGTCATTAATTGTCAGCCGCGCCCAAAATAAGCCACAAGAAATAAATTAACCAAAAATATTCATTTGTTCGTCTGCATTTGCCTGCATTATAATGTATTACCAATATTTATGGTATATCATTCATGTTCGGAGAAATCGAAAAGTTCGATCGAACCCACATTGTTGTTGTTGTAGTTATAACTGATGATGATGATAATGATGATGATGATAATGATGATGTCGATAATGATAATGATGATGTCGATAATGACGATGATAATGATTATGATGATGATGATGATGTCAGATGATGATGATGAAAATGATGATGATGTTCATCATCTTATTGATCTTTGTGATCTTACCAAGAGGTCCCGAAATAAATAAATCTATCCCCGACGCAGTTCGAGATAGATTCTGTTATTTCGGGCCGACATATTTCGTGGCTTTTTTGATTTATTCCCCTTAGCACGTAAGTAAAATATGAGCTATCTACCTGACCTAAACGCACTAGGCGACCTCTTACAAGAGTGCACGCCCACTACGTCACCAATCTTGACGTCATATGATTTTCGCGCCACACTTTTCAGGTTCGTCTGCAAGGTAAGGTAACGAATTTATTTGCTCGTGAATTGTTTCAGTTTTTAGTCTGTAATCTTCACCATTATTAGTTATTCAATCAAAATGTTATACCCTCCCACCCTCCCGTTGTCACAATTACTTTTAAGATATAAGAATTTTCAAGTTGGGACCTGGTTCTGCTGTTCGTTTTAATTTATATTGCAGGATATGTCAAGATTTTGACTTTAAGCAGTCCTCTACTGCTGTGAAGATATGACAACGGACTTTCCCTGGCGCGGCTGACGGTCACCCCGTACATCTACGCAACCCCGGTTCCTCATGCTGTTCCTGCTTTCTCGACCTGTTCTCGGATCCGATCCTCCTTTATTCCCGGACAAGATATTCCTGTATTCTCGGACATGCTGATTCTGTCCCATCTAGACTTCTAGTCGTCACTACTATTAACACTACACCAATGCTGTTGGCCTACGAAATTGGTACTCCCGACATTCCTGTATGTTATTACTTATACTAGACTGCCCGATCCAAGCCGAACTTCGCTGTGATTTCCAAGATATAGGCACTTGCGCTATAAGGCACATTACTGGCTAACGTGAACTATCATGCCAATGCGCTTTGGCGCGGTTGCGCTTTGGCGCGGTTTTCCGGTCAATCGCATTGCGCCATCTATAAATAGGGGACTTACGCCTTATGCCCGTATTTACAATTTCGGCATCTGGCATTTAACGATTTAAACTCTGAACAAATTTACATTGGCCGCGGTTTTTCCGGGCTGATTTGAAATGTCTGCATTTGTCAGCATTTGAAACGTCTGCATTTGTCTGATTTGAAACGTCTGCATTTGTCAGCATTTGAAAACGTCTGCATTTGTTTGTATTTGAAATTTGTCATTAATTGTCAGCCGCGCCCAAAATAAGCCACAAGAAATAAATTAACCAAAAATATTCATTTGTTCGTCTGCATTTGCCTGCATTATAATGTATTACCAATATTTATGGTATATCATTCATGTTCGGAGAAATCGAAAAGTTCGATCGAACCCACATTGTTGTTGTTGTAGTTATAACTGATGATGATGATAATGATGATGATGATAATGATGATGTCGATAATGATAATGATGATGTCGATAATGACGATGATAATGATTATGATGATGATGATGATGTCAGATGATGATGATGAAAATGATGATGATGTTCATCATCTTATTGATCTTTGTGATCTTACCAAGAGGTCCCGAAATAACTTTATGAACCAGACCTTAGTACAATCAAAGCATCTAAACCTACAAAAAGATGTGGAAACCAGTACAACCAGATTTGCCGTTTAATCGTTAATCATTATCGAACAATGTGAAAATGGAAGTCGAGCGCATGCGTTCAATGGATGCAGTAGCCCAAGTAGTGAGGTCAATACAGCATAATGTTCTCAAAACATGATCTACATCATTTAATACTGAATTGAAAGAGAACATCACTCATCAGTAGCTTTTATCATGAAAAATTATTTGAATTTTCAACATCTGAATTTTCAGATATATCCCGAAGAGTGTGAAGTACCCCTCCGTCACTACCAACGTCATGAGCCCAGGACGCGCGGTACTCGCTTCGCCTTCATTTCCAATGGCTGTTTACTATATGAATCAATGGCTAAAACTGATGTCCAGTTCTCTTCTTCACATTCCTCCAAACTCATATAGACCCCAAAATTTAAAGTTTTTTTTTCACTAACTATGCCTTCTATACAAAATATTTAAGTCTAAACACATAGAAATACCCTGGCCATTTCTTCGAATACGAAACTAAGTATAGGATAAAGACCGAGTTGAGGTCTGTATGAAGGTTAGATGACCAAGGAGAGAACAGGGTGGTGTTTAAAGACCGAGGCCGAAGGGGTGTACTAAATATTTAGATTTTTATTTTTCGGAAAATTGAAGAAAATCGGCCTCGGTCTTTAAACACCACCCTGTTCTCTCCTTGGGCATCTAACCTTCATACAGACCTCAACTCGGTCTTTATCCTATACATATTGGAAACTATGATAAATGTATAAAGCATTGTGTCTCTGTATGTTTCTTTCGTTTTCTAGTGTTGGCCAGTTTACATGGTTCAACTCACTTGTGATACTTAGGTCATAGTAATTCAATATTTTGTTTTTACTATCGTGAGTGGGTATCTTATCGAAGAAATGCTCGAGGAACACAAACACACACACCATCACAAAAACACTTATGCTTTTTTTAATGTAAAAATTTCAGTAACTGATCTTGAATACCATACAATCCCTATACTATTATTAATATCAGTGAACAATACCAGTGTTATATAGTAGTCTTTCCCCATAGCCATCTTTCCCCTAGCTGTAAAAATGGCTATATAGTCCCCCCCCCCCCCCGGAAAATGTACTATATAGTAGTTTTTCCACGAGGGAAATTCTGCAATATAGTAGACTTTCCCGCATGTTATAGTAGATTATATATTACGTTGATATGAAAACACTTGATATATTTCGTATTGACCTTGACCTATTCGATTGGCCTTAACTTATAGGTTTAAACTGTAGCCACACATTTGTCCTTGACCTTTCAGAGCTAATCTTGAGTAAGAATTATTTCAAGACAGACAGTCTGACTGGCAGAAAGGAAAAAAACCAATAAAGAAGACATACGGACTGGCATACAAACAGTAAATCAGACAGACAAATAGACAAACACACAGACAGACACTTAAAGACAGACACACGGACACTAATAGACACACAGACAGGCACATAAATAAATTGACACTAAGACAGACATATGAATAGGGGACACAAAGACGGACAAAGACAAATATGCAATCAAAAAGAGATAAAGAGTCTGACAGACACACAGCGACATACAGACAGAAAAGACAGATAAGCATGAGACGGACAAATACAAAGAAAAACAGATATATACTATATGACAGTAACAAAAGCAGACACAAAGACAGACAGATAGACACAGACACACATACAGAGAATCTCACAGATAGACAGACAGACATATAAACACAAACAGACGTACTCACTCGTAGACAGACATGGACATATTAAGATCGAAAAGACAAATACACATTACTATGATTTTCAGTATCACCTCAATTTGTCACAGCATTTCAGAAAATTTCCGTTGACAGAAGAAAGACAAACTAAGAGAAAGACAGACACCTAAACACAAAATAACAGACTGACTCAAACAAACACCCTTTCACATATACAGACAAGTAAAAAGTAAAAAGGCAGAAAGATACAGGCTGAAAAACTCACAGACACACGCACAGACAGACACACACTGGACGATATCCAGACAGAAAGGAAAACAGACACAAAGATATACAGAGGCACTCACCCACAGATAGACAGACACTAATAAACATACACAGATAGGACAAACATAAAAACCATCAAACACAAAGCACAGATACACTGTCAGACAGACACACACACACAGACGGACGGACAAACACACACAATGATACAGACATGTAAATAGACACACGTACAAACAGACAAGTCTTTTTATTGAAAGAAAGGAAAGGACATACATAAAGACAGACACAGACAGATAGACAAACAGACAGATACAAAGACAAATAATTTAAGGCAAACTGAGTGAGCTTTTCGAGTTGGGTCCATATCATTACCCATCATTCATTCAATCAATTCAAAGAAGATCAGACAGCACTCACAATAGAGCACGAAATTGAACAGCAAGCTAGAGGTGCATCCCCTGTCTAGCTAGCCGCAATTATTAGGGCAGTTTTCATAAAATTTTCTGGCTCGCTACTGCTCGCCAATTAATATTTTCTTTCAAATAGTATAATTAATCTGAGTTATTTCACATCCATATAAATGCAAATATACAAAGGCATTTAATAGAGTATAAACTCCAAATATGATTATACTAAAAAGAGGAAATAGACAGCATTTTCTGACAATTCAAGTCCAAATGCTGGCTCGATCGCTTCTGCTCGCCAGTTATTTATTTTAAATCTACGTATATTTTAACTCTACTAGACACACAGACACATGGATATTTATCTAACCCCTCCCCCACCTTTGTGTAAAAAATTCCCAGATGTGCCCTCCCCTTTTCCAATCAGAACTACGCCACTGTAATCTAGTTAATTAAAAGAAAATTCATGCAATTTTCAGAATGCAAGAAATGAAATGTCATTTGAAACTAAGAGTCAGGATACGATT